>JBBPBS010001171.1:6042569-6065388 GCA_037974835.1 Cicer judaicum | reverse complement strand
GGGGGGGGGGGTAATCTAGCTTAAGAAATTAAGTATACATATTTCACTTAGAAAGCCTTGAATTATGTTAACCTATGGGCTTGTCGAAAATAGTTCCTATGACTTTACGTCTCCCTTCTGTCTATAAAGCCTTGAATTATGGGAAGTATTTGAATAGATCATCCATATGTGCAATTTTAATTTTGTTAGCAATTTTTTAAGTCATATGAGAATCGGGTGACTCAATTTACTGATATAAGAATTTGAATTCATCTTTTTAATAAGAATTTACTAAAACAAGATCCTGCTGCTCAATACCCGAGCCTGCAGGTCTGGACCCGAGCCTGCAGGTATGGACCCGAGCCTGCTGGTCTGGACCCAAGCCTGCAGGTCTGGACCCGAGCCTGCAGGTAAGGACCCGAGTCCGTAGGTTTAGACCCAAGCTTGCTGCTCTGGACCCGAGCCTGCAAGTATGGACCCGAGCCTGCAGGTATGGACCTGAGCCTGCAGGTTTGGACCCGAGCCTGCCGGTAAGGACCCGAGTCTGCAGGTATGGACCCGAGTCTGCAGGTCTGGACCCGAGCCTGCTGGTATGGACTCGAGCCTGTTGGTCTGGACCCGAGCCTGCAGGTATGGACCCGAGCCTGCTGGTATGGACCCGAGCCTACAACTATGGACCCGAGCCTACAAGTCTGGACCCGAGCCTGCAGCTATGGACCCGAGCCTGCAGCTATGGACCTGAGCTTGCTGGTCTGGATCCGAGCCTGCAGGTCTGGATCCGATCCTACAGGTATAGACCCGAGCCTGTTGGTCTGGACCCGAGCCTGCAGCTATGGACCCGAGCCTGCTGGTCTGAACACAAGCCTGCTGGTCGGGACCTGAGCCTATTGCTCTGGACCCGAGCCTGTTGGGGTGGACCCGAGCATGCTGCTCTGGAGCCTGCTTTGAATTCGATCCTTCTCTGAAATTGACATCTCATTTTGCCTCCCTTTTTTGGCTAACTTGTGAGAATTGAAATTCTATCTTTTTCAATTTAGCTACTATGTATGGTTCCAGCGATGACCATTTGATAGAGACCAAGAATAACAGTAGTAATTAATAATAATTAATGATAGAAAAAATACACTCAGTAATGGAAATAAAGTGTGTATTATTTTTTAAATGAAGATATTACATAGGAATGAATATTCCTACACCTAGAGCTAAGCTCATTTAGAGAACAAATCTTTCTGCTTTGCCATGACTAACTCAATGATTCGCATGAGATACTCCGCTTCTAGTCTTCACATCCCAATATAAAATAAACTCATCACACAAATGATCCATCCATCTTTCTCTTCCATTTCCATGAATTTGTTACCTTACACTTTCTCCTACTCTTATAATTTTTTAAAATCTCAATTTTATTTCAAAATGACAAACACAACTATTTAGATTTCATATATAAGTTGGATTTTGAAAAACAAACTCGTGTGGAAGTTAAAAAATACAATCTAATTTATTTATTTATTTTTACTCTTTATTGTCTACCAGAGTTTTTTTTAGAAATTCATCCAAAAAATAACAAAATGTAGCGTAGGAGTTAAGCCATGGGTTATAAAATCTAATTTCATAATAATGCATTAACCAAATTTAAATTTTTTTGGATAAGCTTGCTAAATATGTTAGGACTATAGCGGTTAAAACAGTTATTTCTTCGTTCTAAAATAAAAAAAAAATGATAATTTAAGGTATTTGATATAAACTTAAAGTAAAAATGCGAATTTTTTAACTAATTTTTGCTCATATCTTAAATATGATATTCTTTATTCTATTCACATGCATGATGCATGGGAATCGAAAGTTAATTTTCCAACAAAAAGAATGATGTAATCAGAAAAGTGAAAAAATGAACAAGGGTTGTTGGAATTTATTTTGTTAAAAATATACTTTCTAGTTTACAATTTTTGTATAACTGAAAGTGAGCAAATGAAATTTTTATATTTGGTTTGAGTGTTCCAAAGAATTATTTAATTATTTTATAAATATAATTTTTTTTATTAAATTTAATGAGTCCAAAGAATTGACAACTTTTGAATTTTAAAAGTGTTTCCATTGTGTAGTTTTGTGATTTTATGGAAGTTATTTGACATCATTCTTCGATGGTTCAATATAGATGAAGTGACTTATGAGATTAGTATTCCACAATATTACATTCTCACACTCCTTCTCCGTGTTCGTTGAGGAGCAGAAAATCAACATGATAGGAGAGGGTGGAATCTTGTGGAATCGGCGATCTTCTTTTACTTATGAATAAACTGAGTGGGAACTCATCATTTCATTAACTCTAAAATTTCAACTTACTGATATTACAATGTTTAGATCTTTTTAATTTCATTATGTGGAAATTTGTTGTATATAACGTATATATACTTTATGGAACTTCAAATTTCAATTTTGTGTGAACCTAAGGTGTCTTGTTCTAAATCTCTTATTTCTTTATTCATCTCGATATTTGGTATCTTCTAAGCAAGAAGGAAATAGTAAAGGATTTTTCTTACGTTTTTCTCATTTTTTTTCCAGTATATTAGTAACAGATTCTCATTTGTATAAATTTTTTTTAGGACGATCATGTGATTTCTTCATTTAGGTTCTCCAAACTCCAAGCCTAATAAATACTGGGTTGAAAGCTCTCAAAAGAGGGTGAGTATAGTAGTGTAAAGGATTTTTTTGACTGACGTGACAATGTTGATTTTTCAAAGTTATTGGTTCAATTCCATTATGAATTTTTCTTATGCGCTGTGAATATTCATTATAAAAAAACTCTTACTGATTTGTTTATTCTGTTATATGCCGTAATTTTAACGCAATTTTATGATTCGGTCAACCATAGTGAAAATCCAATAACGTGAAAGAAATAATGCTATTTGTTTTTTGTAGGGTTACCCGGTTCGTGAATAGATTGTTGCTTGGGTTCTAGAAAAAGAAATTATTTTGAATTGCTTTAAGAGGAAAAAATGGGGGATAAAGAAAAAGAACCACTCTTGGAAGATGATGCATTGGGTTCATGTTCTACGTGGGGCAATTTTGAGGACGAAGATGTAATGCAGCAACAATGCTTGATTCAGGATGATGAAGCCAATAAATTTCCTTATGTTGGTGACAAGGCAAGTCTAAGTGCATAATAATTCTTTGAAACTTGTTTATCTAGTCATTAAGGTTTAATTGGTTGTATTTGATCTATTTGAGGAAAGTGGCAAAAGTTATTAAACTCAAATGGCGGCATTACTATTATTATTATTATTATTAGCGTAATGCTTGAAACTTGTTTACAAAAATGCATCGCAAGAAAGCAACAAAACTCTCTGATTGGTTGTTTTTCACTCATTCCTACATGTTTTCCTTCAAATGTCGAAATAATCATCCGTACGTCTTCAAAATAAATGACACATTTACATTCATTGTTTTTGTATGGGTATATTGGTTTGTAATAATAAAGTACTTCTGTTGTTATTATTATTAGTTTTATAATTTGATATTTCTTTATTGAATGGAATATGATTTTAGTAATGATTGATAGAATAAAGATTCCATGTGGTAAATTGGCAGGAACCGCTGTCTAGCTTGGCTGCTGAATATCAATCAGGCAGTCCTATCTTACTGGAGAAAATCAAGGTTTGATTGATCAACCTTTTATCTCTATTTTCTTCTGTGCTATGTTGTATTGCATCCTTGCAACTTTCATGTTTCATGAATCTTTCTTTTATTCCATTTAATGCAGGTGCTTGATGAGCAATATGCTGCCATTCGGCGTACGCGGGGAGATTGAAATTGCTTCTTTCGAGGCTTTATGTTTTCGCACCTTGTATAATTTATTGTTTCAAGTTCAGAAACTTCCTCTACTTTTTACTTTGGATGTATATTCTTGCTCGTGTCTAGGGAGTATCGAATAAAACTTTCCAAATTTCCAATAATTTCATTCAATAAGTTAACTCTCTCTATCTCCATCTCTAGGAGCATATTATAGAATCTCAAGACAATGCAGAAATTGACCGTGTCAAAGCCAATGTTGAGCGAAGTAGAAAAGCACTTCAGACCCTGGGCTATGCAGAATTGACTTTTGAAGATTTTTTTACGGTAATTTATTAGCTGCATTCTTTGTTCCTTGTGTTTACAGGTAATTTATCAGTCTGCTCCTCTAGACCCGAGCCTGCTGCTCTAGACCCGAGCCTGCTCCTCTGGACCCGAGCTCGAGCCCGCTGCTCTGGACCGGATCCTGCTCCTCTAGACTCGAGTCTGCTCCTCTGGACCCGAGCCTGCTCCTATGGACTCGAGCTTGCTGCTTTGAACCCGAGCCTGCTCCTATGGACCCGAGCCTGCTGCTCTTGAGCCAAGCCTGCTACTCTAGACCCGAGCCTTCTGCTCTAGATTCGAGCCTGCTGCTCTGGAGTCTGCTTTGGATCCGAGCTTCCTCTGAAATTGACATCTCATTTTGCCTCCCTTTTTTGGCTATGAATGATATAGTGTGATACTTTTTTTAATTGTGAATTGTTTTAATAATTTGATAAACTAATTGATGCATTTTTTGAGAAGAAAATTTTCTAGAAAGATGAAAATCGTAAAATGAGTATATTTTATTTGATTGAATTGTATGAAGTTCTAAAAATTTGTGTGACTTGTAAAAATTGTATAACTTGTGAGAATTGAAATGTTAACTTTTTCAATTTGTCTACTATGTATGGTTCCAGCGATGGCCATCTGATAGAGACCAAGAATAACAGTAGTAATTAATAATAATTAATGATAGAAAAAATACACTCAGTTATGGAAAGAAAGTGTGTATTATTTTTTAAATGAAGATATTACAGAGAAATGAATATTCCTGCACCCAGAGCTAAGCTCATTTAGAGAATAGATCTTTCTACTCTGCCCCTGACTAACTCAATGATTCTTATGAGATACTCCACTTCTCCTCTTCACGTCCCAATATAAAATAAATTCATCACACAAATGATCCATCCATCTTTCTCTTCCATTTCCACATTCTTTCTCTCCTTATTTTTCCTAATGTAAACTCTCCATCCATACTTTGGGCTTGGGCAGCTGATGTGCTAGTTGTCCATTTGGTCCCACACTCTCATTTGGGGTCCCAGTACTGCCACCTTCTTGAAATACATACTTGTCCTCGAGCTTGAGCTTGAGGAATTGACTCCTAACATTGATGTCTTCCTCCCATGTAGTTTTCTAATAAATTTCTCACCCTTGTTGGTATGACCAACCAAATTAAGCGTACATGTCTCAAACACTTTCAGAGTCTTGCAATTATTTGAGCACACCACAAAAATCCTTCTCAATGATTGCCAAGCATTTTCAGGGTCTTGCCACCTACTGCTCTGGAGCCGAGCCAGCTGCTCAGGAGCCTGCTCTTGAGCTATGTTTTTAGAACTATGTTATGGGGTGTGTGTTTTTCTGTAGAAGCTATGCAAGGAAAACTGACTAATAGTTGAAATTTAAACTCTTAATTTTTCAAAAAGTTTTGGGAAATCACACGAGAAAAAAAATATAGGCTGCATTCAATATGAATTTTGAATAAAATTTTCTATTGAAGGGAACAATTTGAAAAATTTTTTGGCATATAGTTCTTCTATTTGTGTTAGTGAAAGTATAAACAAAACCATAATTACTTTGTTTAATTTTTTTTGAATGCTATGATTTGGACATCTATCTGTAGAGGTACCTCCAAATGTTATTAAGCTTTGATACAATTGTTTTCCTCATCTAAGGATATGAATTTGCCAAGCATTTTCAGAGTCTTGCCACCTCTGTTTATTAGGAATAAGACTTCTTTTTTGTGCTCCCAAATCACAGGAGTTGTGCCCCCAAACAAGAATTGGTCTTTCCCTTATAAGGATGTAGCTGCTATGTATTCCCACTGCACTCCCATGACAACATTGCTGGCAAGGACATGCAAATTGTGACATGATGGTTAGTGTGTGATGTGTAGTGGTTCTGTGGGTGGTGGTGGATCAATAATTGATCGAGCCCAGTTACTCATGTGAAACATAGTCATTATTGTGCTGAACCTAGTTTGCTCTGCCAGTAACGTCACACCATCAACCACATGTGGTTAGCATTCGGTGGGAGCATGGTCGACCGACCTGCAGCTGGGATCTCTATTGTTATTGGTTTGTTGCAAGAAATTTCTGATCTGACAGTTTCGATGATGAGTAAACTACAAAGGCTGGTTGGTCCAGTCACCTCGCTTTGACTTTTTATCGCTCTTTGTCATTTCAACCAGAATTTAGTGGCTGCTTTCTTTCTTTTCAACGAGCATTCGTTGTTCCTTCTTTATTTTGTCAACTGAATGCTTAAGAAATCAATGGCTGATTCCATCTCTCGCTGGTCTTTTTGTTCCAAAGCTGCAAGTTCCTAAAACGTCCTACCACCATTGTTGAACCAGTTTTTTATGAGTTTTTCAATAGGCTTGTTTAATTCAACTATATTTAATTTAACTTTCCTTTGCCATCATTATTGACATCAATTTTAATGCTTTCCAAAATTTCCTTAATATTCTATCTATAGGTTAAGACGTTAAGTGTTCTATTAGCTGCTCTTGCTGAATTTTTGCAATTTTCCTAATGATAATCAAAATTGAATTTAGTAATTTACTAGCTTTATCAAGAGTTTGTTGTTTCCTGTATATTTTCCTTATTTTAAATATATGTTGTCTTTTTTCATTTGCCTTGCTATTAAAACAACTGGTGTTATGTTGGGAACATTATAATAATGTTGTTTGTGATATTGCCATTTACAAAAAAAATAGGAGGCTTGTGGCCCATTCTGCTCAGCAAAAGCAAGAAAAAGAAGAGGAAGAAGATAAATTAATGTTGCAAAAGGCTAAAGAGCTTGATGCATTTGATCAACAAAATCACGGTGTTGTGCTACAATACAGTGATAGAAATTATAGCCGTGATAAAAATGGTTTCCATGGGGCAAACAATGTGAAGTTCACTTCGTATGAGGAGGAAGCTATTAGGACAATGACGGCATTTTGGCTTCCCTCTGCTACACCAGAAGCTTCTGTTAAAGTAGAAGCACCTTCTACCAGTACTATCTGACCAGAAGGTAACGAGAAGCTGAAGTTAAAGACTCTTTTCCCTGTCCAGTTCACTGAAGATACTAGTGAGCAGAAAAAATCCAACGCCCTTGATAGGACCTACATTTGTCCAAGCTGCAAAACCACTCTCACCAACACAATGTCACTTGTGGCCCTCAGTTCATGTAGGCACGTATTTTGCAAAAAATGTTCTGACAGGTTTATGGCTGTCGATAAGGTTTGTCTTGTTTGCAACAAGGCGTGTAAAGATAGACATTTGGTGAATTTGGAGAAGGGAGGTATAGGTTTTGCTGGTCACGATGACCATCTTGACGCCAAAGATTTCAAGCATTTGGGAAGTGGTTCTGGTTTGGGGCTGGTTAGACCTGCAACGAAGACTTAAACCCGTATTGATGATGATACTTAATTCAGATGAAGAAAAATATGCATCAAACTTCTTGCCGTGAAGTTATATTGTTTATGTGTTGCACTCGTCTTTATTGTCTAATGATGTATTTTACTACTTGTATTTATATTTTTTCTAATTTTGGTTAGCTAAACCACACATTGATAACTTGAAAAGGCAGTGGATACATTTTCATTTTCAGCTACAGTATAATTGTAGTATCATCTACTAGATTCATTGAGTTTTTACTAGATTTAAATTAGTACTACATAGACAGCTATACTTTATTTTATTTTTATGTATATTGACAGCTATAAAATGTTGAATGATATAAGTTTTCCATCTTTTTTCGGTTATACGAATAATTTTTTCCATCTTTACTCAGTTGCATAAATAATAGTAACGTTGATATTTATTTAATTGCATATAATTGAAATATTGGTTTGAACATGGTCACATGAAGAGAAATGGGTTCCAATACTAGTATATCCCTCATGGCTATGGTGAATTATGAAATTTTATTATTCTCCGGTAGCCATAATGTTAAGAAAGAAAAAAAAAAGAGAATTGTGAGTGTGGGAGAGTGATCTGTCAACTTTTAGGGCGGCGAGAAGTGTAAGTTAGAATATAGAAAAAATAACTTCATGAAATTAGTGTTGGGCTTGAATTGGTAGATGACCCAGCACAATAAATAAAATATTAATTACTAATATTAATAATTAATAATAATATTGTATGTGAGAATAGAAACCAAGAGCACCCATAAAATGAGCATATTATAATAATTCACAAATATACTAACATTATATACAACAACATGAATATCACCAACACATAAACATACATCATATGTTGAAGTCATCATGATCATATAAATAAACAAGGTTATTTGCAAGTGAAATATATAATAAAAATGAGATGAAAATTCACTTACATGAGCTGTGATAAAGAAGACATAATATATCAGTTGAACATCATGGTATTTGATTCGTTGTTTTATTGACATATATTCTTTTGAACATTATATTCTTCTCGAGGGGAGGATACATTATAGTCTTTTGGAAGGGGAAAATTAACTAATTTACATATTATCATTAATTCAATAATAGTACATTGACATGATTCCATCCATCGATATATGACCCATGTTACCAACTCCTGTTTTTATCTTCATTAATCCCTTTATAACTCTACATGCAAAAACGACTCAAGTTGTGTACATGACAACAAATATAAGTAAAAAAAAACATAGGAAGAACATGAAAATAAATAAAAGTTAAAAGAACATGATAACAACATAAAGTAAGGAAAAAATGAATTATTACCCATATCGTCTTATTCCTTGGTTTCTACTCGGAGTAACACTTCTGTAAAGTATAAGAAGGAAGACATTGAGATGATACACAAATATGAAGTAAAAAAAAACCAAATAAAATAGCATTAATTTTTAATTTCATATAAATAAACAAGTTTCAAAGTTCATTTGCTAGTGAAACATATAATAAAAATGAGATGAAATGATACACAAATATGAAGTAAAAAAAACCAAATAAAATAACATTAATTTTTAATTTCATATAAATAAACAAGTTTCAAAGTTCATTTGCTAGTGAAACATATAATAAAAATGAGATGAAAATTAATTTACATAATAATGTTGTGATAAATAAGATATAATATATCAGTTGAACATCATGGTATTTGATTCGTTGTTTTATTGAGAGTGAAGATATATTCTTTTTAACATTATATTCTTCTAGAGGGGAGGATACATTCAATCGTAAAAAAACAACAAAAAGAAAGAATGTTACTGTAACTAGTACAATACTCTATGTCCATACGGATTTGCAGTTGTGTGGATGATTTATAGAAGGTAGACCATATTTCTCCATAAATCATAGAAGATGAAAACTTGTAAAGTATGATTACATTATTTTTTGATGTTATATATTTAAATTAAAATGAAACAAACAAATCTTAAATATAATTGTAAAAAACAAATTATTAAATATTTAATTTTATTATTGACAATTTGTCATGTATATGATAATAATTTTGAAATTTTTATCTATAAAGATTTGTCTCGTGTATCGTATTCAATCACATAAGCAACAACTTTTCTGTGTATGATAATTATTTTTTAAAAATTTATTGATAAGAATTTATCACTCTTATGATAGTTCAATCTCATAAGTAAAAAACTTGTTCAACATATGATAATTATTTAGAACTTTTTATAAATATGAATTTTTCATACCTACGATTATTCGATATGTAGAACCTAACATCCTCAATGGGTTTTAAGCTCAAATAGAAGACACTCAATTATGTGACATGCCTGTTTTATTAGCCCAAAATATTATATGGGCCGGGTTACAGCCCAAAATATTTTCCGGTTCAAATTAACCGACCCGACCCGACATGATTCGTGGCTCTTTCTCGGTTTCCAGCTTTGGATATTGGTGAATGGTGAAGAAAGTTGCAGAAGAAGAAGCAATAAATCTTCTAAAACTTTGCAACTTTCTCACAATTCAATTATAAAGAAGTTTCTAAATTTGTTTCAATGTCTCACACCTTGCAATTGTTATCATTCACTTCAAGTACATTCAATTCTTCACTGAAGTTGAAGAGAGTTAGGCCTCGTTGTTTTCAAATCTTATGTTCTTCTGAACATTCAAGTTTCAAAGATGATGATAATGGAGGGTTTGATACTAACCTTTTTGCTTGTTTTTTTTTTTTTCTCTTAAGAAATGGAAACTTTAAAATTTGCATTTTTATGGGGTAAAAAGTGTTTTTGCAGCATAAAGTTTATTAGTTTATGAAGGGTAAGATTAATTTATATAATTTATCTGTTGTAATGTTGTTGAGAAGAAAGTTGTGGAATTATTTGGGGAAAGGAAATTTTGACAATTTTAGTAGCCATTGAAGCATTTGGTTACATTGGCATCCTTTTGATTAACAAAATTTAGACAACTTATTTGTTGTAGACAAGGGAAACAATTGAATTTGGAATTTTTTTAAGGGTTCATTTGAATTAATCAAACTAAGATTTTGACATTGATGCAATATTTTAAAAACTGAACCGGACATTAAACCATTGAGTTAAGACCTTTGGGTCATGGTTCATTGGTTTTAAACAGCTCGAATCAAGAAGAAACCACAATTTAATCACTCAAATAACCGAATTGTTCACAGTGCTGGTTCATGATTCAACTAGTTGAACTGTTGGGTTTGGTTTTAGTAACAATGCTTTGATGTGTTTCAATGTACCGATTAACTCACTCTCACTTTGTTGTGTTGTTTTAGAGGCGAAGGCTTATCGCGGGTGATATTGGTGGAGAGATATAGCAATGGTACTGCTAAGAGGTTTTTACTTAACTATACCATATGTTAAGTGGTTTCTATTTCTAAGTTAAGTTTAGTTTGTGTTTTTTACTTTTATAAGTGCACATTCTTGAAGGCTTCTGCATTAGCAGTAAGGCTAGTGGTTGTTGTGAAGGTAGGAGATTATGGAATACTAATTCACATTAATTATCACATTAGTAGAAAACATAAATGAAATACAAATTGCTTCATTAGAAACAATGTTTGCATTAAGGTTTTTGTGTTTCTCCCCAATGCAATTGTAGCCACATTGGCCACATTTGTCCATGGTTTTCTACAATATCAAAGATCACGATTAATGATGGCTGCAGCTGCAATCACAATTTAAAATCTTGCTTGAGTTTTTGGAATATTCTTGTTACCTCTTCTCCATAACAAATTTCAACTATGACCTTTTCTCCCCCTTATGAGCAGATATGTATTAGGAGATGATTTGCAGTTGCGAACCATTCTTATTGAGGAGGATAGGTCTATGGCAAACAGGTTTGGTGTTTCGCATTCTCCTGATAAAAGACTATCCTGGCTTCCAAAGATGATTAAAGATTTTATTCTACCTGCAGGCTTTCCTGGTGATTAACATACATTCCTTTTATTAATTATCTATTATGTTAAACAGCTTTTCTGTTGTTTTTCTTCTTGTCTTTGGTAGACAACTGAAAAACACAAACTCGGTTTTACTGGTTGATCTGAGTTCCAGTTTATAGACATATAAAATATTAGTAATTTAAACTTCAAAGCTTTAGAAAGTAGGATAAACATTGTAATTGCAACATGTTCATTTTGAAAATTTCATTGTTCATTCTTCTTTGGTATGGAGTACTTTAAAGCATGCCACAAAAATAATATCCAACGGGTGATGAATTTCTAATGATTTACTATCTTTGTCCCTAATTATAACTAATCTCTTTTTAGAAAAAAATTGTCCCTAAATATCCTGATGCTAATTACTAGATACATTTATTATTATTTTTTTCAAATATGTCTCTAATGAATACTGCTAGTTTGTCTTAGAAGATGAAAATTTAAATTGAACACATCTATTCAACAAGGGCAATTCAGTAATAGTCATACCCAAAATATACACATTAATTACGCTATTAACTTATCTTAATATATGAGAAAAGTGCCAAAGAGACTTATAAATAGGGACGGCGGTAGTAAGTAAGACTGACCTAAGGGTCACTTGCACCAGCGTTCAAGAGTAGAAAACTAGAAGAAACAAACATTAAAAACTTCAGTAGACGTTTCACTTCAATAGAGAAACTTCTAGAGTTTTTAACTTCAGTGATTAGATGAAGTTGGAGAGTGACCATTTGTTTACTTATATTTCTCAGTGTGATGCAGGATCCGTCTCAGATGATTATTTGCATTACATGTTACTACAGTTCCCTACCAATGTGACTGGATGGATATGTCACACCATAGTCACTTCAAGTCTCCTAAAGGCATGACATTCTTTCTCATGCTTGTTGGTTTTATTTTATTTTTCCTCAGGAATGTTCGCATTGTGAATATTTGATTAATTTTTATGGTTGGTTTGTGTGCATTTGGTGCTCATAAGGTCTCATTGTGCATGTCAGTGACTCAGTGAGGCTTACGTCAAATGTTTCTAGGCAATTGTGCAATGAAGTCTTGTGTAATTCTATGTGCTCCTTCACTATGTCATCTTATGCTTATAATTTGTTTCTATCACAAATGTAAGGAATGATGATTGTGTTTCTGTCCTCTGACAAAATTTATCCTTCACTTGCAGGCAGTTGGTATTGGTTCTTTCTCTGGAACCACAGCAGCTGCTTCTGCTGCTGCCATCAGGTGAATTATAAATTTTAAATCTTACACTTTTGTATACTAATATACCACCTTTATATGCAGATAGTAATATATTAAATGTTTCTATGCTCCCTTATGTGTTATTAATTTTATGTGGTTTGTTGCATGTTTTTAGATGGGTCTCAAAGGATGGCATTGGAGCTGTCGGTCGCTTATTCATTGGTCTGGGAATTCATGAAGAAACCTTAAGGAAGCAAATATTTGTGTGCTAAACTTTTAAATTTTAACTCACTGTTATTAGTTTTTCCAGGTGGACGGTTTGGAAATCTTTTCGATGATGATCCGAAGCAATGGAGAATGTATGCAGATTTCATTGGCAGTGCTGGAAGGTCTGAACATGCACTCTTGTTTTCCTATGGAAATATGCAAATGAACTATAGCTTTAAAGAAACCCTTACCCCACCGGTATCTCATGCAGCATTTTTGATCTGACAACCCAGTTATATCCTGCCTATTTCCTTCCTTTGGCATCTCTTGGAAATCTTACTAAGGTAATTCAACCTTACTGAACACATGGAACTAGACATATTCTTTGTCTGTGAGAAGGTGCTAAGGTTTTAGAGGGTTCATGGTTAGTTGGTTAGTATGAAAGATCTAGCTTACTGTTAGGATTGTTATATTATGTTATGATTGTAAAGCCTGCTTAGTGAGTCTTGGTATGACTACACATCAGTAGCGGATGAACTCAGATAAGTTAGTAGATTGAATTTGAATTATTAGGCAAATTAGTGCTTGAACTAACTGATAAATATAAAATGATGTAAAAAGATATTTTTAAATAATGTTTATTTTTTTCATTGAAGATAATAAGGGTAAAAATGGGAGAAAATGTGATACGCTATAAGCTATAAGACCAAATGCTACATGAAGTAGCATATCAAAAAAAATTCTAAGCTCGTACATAGTGTACCAAACAACTCTACTTTGACCATACGAGCTTGTACGCTACATGTTAGCGGTTTATCCTTGCGAAACAGAGCCAAAAATTTATAATGCAGTTTTCACATTCAGATGCAATTTTCCTTTTCTCTCTTTCTGTCAATTCTCAATAATGATTTTGGTATATTGAAAACAACCAGAGATGTAACAAATTCATTTTGAACATACATCCTGAAAATAAATGTGCTTCATAGTAATTAAAAACAGTTTTAGTTCTGCACTTCATGTATACAGATGGATGGCTTGATATCTTGTTCACATATGGTTGTAATTTTCTGGGTTTGACTTTGACATCAAAACAGGCTATAGCAAGAGGACTAAAAGATCCTTCTTTTCGAGTGATTCAAAACCACTTTGCAATTTCATCAAATGTAGGAGAGGTAGCAGCAAAGGTATACTCTCATGTCATAACTAAAATTACACCTTTTCTAGTAATAATGTTATCTGATTCTATGTAGCCGGCTCTACTTAGTGAGATTAGACTTGATTGTTATTGTTGTTGAATGTTCTCCAACGTACATCTGGTTCAAAAATATAAAGAATTTTCCTCATATAATTGTTTCATCGAAATATCTCAGGAAGAAGTTTGGGAAGTGGTAGCTCAATTGGTTGGCCTTGGTTTGGGCATATTGATACTGGTAAACTATATGATTTTTCAGGATACCTTTATTTCTTATTGTGGCAGCACCAAAATACTGTTGGTTTCCATGTTACATTCTTTTAGCTTTCTACCACAGGATACACCCGGTCTTGTAAAATCATATGCTGTACTTTCATCAACTTGGTTGAGTGTGCGACTTCTTCATCTTTGGCTACGTTATGAATCACTTTCAGTTCTCCAGTTTAACACGGTAAGCATGTAAGGCATGAGCTAATGTAGAATCTAGTACAAATAAATCTGTTATAATTGATTTGTTTTGTTATTTACCTTTTTTGTAATTATTTTTTGCAGATTAATCTTAAGCGTGCTCGCATACTGGTTAAATCACATGTTTTACATTCCACTGTTCCAGGTTAGATTTAGATATATGCAGTGGCTTTCTCGTGAGTTATTACGTTTCAAGGTGATTTTTCAGTATGCTGAATGGATTTATTTCAGGATGCATGGATTGCAACAGGGAAGAGAATATATTAGCTTGGTCACAGTTCATGAAGCCAAAAATAATTTTTGGTTCACCCTTAGAGAAGATGGATGGCATGGACAAATCTCATTTTATGGTATAGGATCATTATTGCTGTTATTATCACAGTTTAATGAAGGAAACCAAGAAATTAATGGTTATTTATTCTAAATTTGGGAATCGTATAATTAGTGTCATACTAATGGCGTGCAGGTGGAGGCTCTTCTAAAATTATATTCAAATGAGAAATATATTCTTGTGGTGAATCAGCAGCTAGATGATTTGAAGTTTTATGTTTCTTTCAAGGTATGCTTCTTTTGTCTTAACTCTTTAGTTTTCAGGGGAAAGCGGCCTTGATAAACCAAAGTTCGGCCCATGGTTCGAACTCAGCTACTCCTGATAGATTCGACATTAACTGAAGCTCATTAATCATTTGAGCTCAATCACTTAAGAATTAATTGGAAAACACAGTCCCAGTTTGGCCTAGATTTTATGATTAGATATAAAACCCATTCATGACTTTTTGCGGTTTAGGATAGTTGAACATTGGCACGTTACAAAACTTCTATAGCCTAGTGATTAGGAGTTTGATCTTGCCGCACCTAGTCACAGCCGTTGAACTTTAACAAATGTAGGCGCGTTAGTACATTTTTGTCAAAATCTCTTTCTTTTTATTATTATAATATCCCTCAATAATAGGAACTTGATTGTATAGGAGTACTAATTATATTTTCCTTATTTATCTTAGTAATCTTGTATTGTCAGCCTATTCAATAAAAATAAATAAAAATACATTTCACTTGAGATGGTATCAGAGCTCTCGATCTTTGGGAGTCTCGCTTCTGCATAACCTACCGTCTACATTGCGGTTTCTTTTTTCCCTAAAACCCTAGCCACCTTCATTGTAACAACCAGATTTCTTTTTGGCCTATTCGGTGCCATTCCTAGAGTGTTCACTATTCACGCCGCTACTGTTCACGTTCTTTTGACCATCTTTGACTGCCTGCTTCACGCCACCGCCCATACCACAAGACTCGCCACCATTAGATCGACCATAACCCAAAGTGCCGCTGTCAACAGCCCACTCATGCGCGCCTTCTAGTCTGACGCGTGACGCCCACCCACTCACGACGTCATCTCCGGTGCGCGTGCACCACGCGCCACCTTGTAGACCTCTGTTCACCGCCATTTTCAACAAGATTGTAGATCGGCCGTTTATCGTCCCATTTTGGGTGTTCACTTTCCGATCAGAGCATTTTTGTTTGTGGGTCATTTGAAGCTCACACGGTTTTTTTGTTCGGCCTTTTTTGTTACAGACATTGGCCACTATTATTATTGCAGCATTATAGCACACTTACAATATGATAGCTAAAGAAAGCAAAAGTGGATTGACTCGACTAAATGAAGATGTAGTAGAGAAGATAAGATCATTTCTTAATAAGTTGGATAAACCAATCAGTACTAGTTCTCTAGTATATTCAGACACATGACAATTTTCTTTTGGACTTAATGCTTCAGATACACCCTATAACCATTATTGGATATTGGAATCTGGAGCCACCTGACACCTTTACCTACACACTTCATTTATTCACCTTGCCCTAGCAACTTAAAATATCCACAACAGATGGTACCCTTATAAGTGCTATAGAGGTTTTTGGTGACAGACGATAAAGTTATACGTCTAAGTGACATGTACCTACAGCTGTTGCAATGAACTGAGGGTACAAACATCGTATAGTTACATAGTTATTCATTTGTAACTATATTTTTTTGGTGACACGGTCATCACTGTAGGTATCAGTACGTTACATATATTATTTTGTGGGCAACATATGTGCTATTTTAACTTTCATCAAGAGCTGGTTGTCTCTCACTCACTCACTGGTAACCCTAAATCATGTGTGCTTTCACTCTTTCAAACCGTCACAGACCACCGCCACTCAACACGACATTCTCGTCAAACACATGCCTCTGTCACACACCTACCACGTCGAGCACCACAATGAAAACAAAAATAGGTGACGCGAAGTGATGCGAGTGAGACTGGATTATGGTGGCGCTGGGTCTTTTTGTTCTAAATAAATAAAGACTAATAAGAACAAGGTCATTTTGTACCACTGCCGTCTTAGTCATCCTTCATTTAGAGTCATAAAGTAGTTGTTAACTTCGCTCTTCACGAAATTTAGATGTAGATAGTCTTCACTGTGAGCTTGCTAAACACAAACATGTACCTTTTCCATTTATTAACCAAATGAGTACTTCTCCATTTCCTTTAGTTCATACTGATGTATGGGTCCTTCTAGTGTTCCAAATATATCAGGTGTTCGTTGTTTTATAACCTTTATTGATGATTGTACATGGGTTACTTTGGTTTATTTACTAAAAAAGAAATTCAAAGTTGGTTATGTGTTTGTACATTTATTCTCCATGATAAAAAACCAATTTATAGTGAGTATCAAAAGATGGACATTATTGACGAGTCATCATGTGTTAAAACACCCCCAATAAAATGGGTTTGCTGAGAGGAAAATGAGCACCTATTAGATCAAATTCGAGCTATGTTATTTCAAAATAAGGTTCCCAAGAAATTTTAGGGAGAAGCAGTATTAACTGTTTCGTATCTCATATATCGTATACCATTTAGTGTCCTTGCCTTCAAAACTCCCATGGAGACCATGTCCTCGCTCTAATGTTTCCACCTCTACTAATCTTACTCCCATAATATTTGGGTGTGCGTCATATGTCTATATCCATAGTGATAGTAGAGGGAAACTTGATCCTAGAGCCTTAAAATGTGTCTTTATTAGGTACTCTTCCACCAAAAAGGGCTACAAATGCTATCATCCACCATCCCAAAAATTACTTGTCTCCCGAGATGTCATCTTCCAATAACAAGAAAGTTATTTTGGTCAAACTCATCTTCAAGGACAGAATACAAGTAAGGAAGATGAGTCTGTTCTACTTTTTGAGTTGACTCTTGAATCCAAAATTGAGATTGAAATTGATTTTGAAAAAGATGAAAATGACAATGTTGAGACTGAAATTTGTTTTGAGAAAGATGAAAATGATGACACTAATGTAAGATATGAGAATAATCTAATATATACAAGAAGAACAAATGTCATTCATAAATCTATTCACATCCAATAGTCTAATCCAACTTTACACGAGGTAACTTCCCTTGATCCTTTAAACTCTAGTGATACAATCTATGAATCTTCTAACGCACAAGAATTAAAACCCAACATACCACAAACTTATGATGACCTCCATAATCCCAATTGCCCTTAGGAAGAATACTAGCACGTGTACTTACAAGCCACTCTACCTTCTATCCAACTACCTTTGCCTTGAACAATTTTCACCTACCCATAAAGCCTTCCTCACAAGCCTGAACACTACCCCTATACTTACCTCTCTATCGAAGGCATTGTCTGACAGGAAAAGGAAACAAGTTATGGACTTGGAAATGGAAGCATTGGACAAGAACGGTACTTGGGATTTGGTCCCTCTACCAAATAGAAAAAAACTTGTAGGATGCAAGTGGGTATACACTGTAAAGAACAATTCTGATGGGTCTATTGTGAGGTATAAGGCAAGGTTGGTAGCTAAAGGATTTACTCAAACGTATAGACTGAATTACTTGGAAACATTTTATGCGGTTGCAAAAATGAATATCACTAGGGTGATATTATCTCTAGCAACTAATTACATTTGGAACTTGCACCAATTTGATGTAAAAAATGTCTTCCTCCATAGAGATCTAGAAGAAGAGATTTATATGGACTTACCCCCTATGTACAGTGAGCATATTGTTGCCAACATCGTTTGTAAGCTAAAGAAAGCTTTATATAAGCTTAAACAGTTTCCACGAGCGTGGTTTCCTAGAGTCATGGTAGGTCTGGGCTTCGAACAAAGCCAAGGAGATCATACCCTCTTTATCAAACACTCTAAGTTAGGAGAGTAACAATGTTATTGGTATATATGGAGGACATTATAGTGACCAGTGATGAAGAAAAAGAGCAACAACTGTTAGGACAACACCTAGCCCAGGAATTTAAGATTAAAACCTTGGGAAAATTGAAGTATTTATTGGGAATTGGAGTGGCTCACTCTAAGAAAGCAATTTTCATATCCCAACAAAAATACATCAGTGATCTTCTGCAAGAAACGGGAAAGACGGCATGCAAGCCAACAAGTACACCAGTAGATTTGAAGTTGGGAAATGCAGAAGAAGATATTACAGTTGACAAGGAAAGTTACCAGAGATTAGTTAGAAGACTCATATATCGGTGACATACTAGAGCTGATGTTACCTTCGGTGTAAGCCTAGTTAGTCAATTCATACACCAACCAAATGAGGTACACTTGCAAGCTGCACTCTGAATCGTACAATATTTGTAAGGAAATCCAGGAAGAGGAATTTTGTTCAGAAAAAAATGGAAATGTGGGTCTTGAAGCATATATTAATGCTGACTATGCAAGATCAATTGTATATAGAAAGTCAACCACATGTTATTTCACTTTTCTAGGTGGGAATCTTGCGACTTGGAAGAATAAGAAACAAAGTGTGGTATCCAGATCCTGTGTTGAAGCATAATTTAGGGCAATGACACAAGGGATATGCGAGTTACTATGGTTGA
Organism: Cicer judaicum; assembly: GCA_037974835.1. Lineage (NCBI taxonomy): Eukaryota > Viridiplantae > Streptophyta > Magnoliopsida > Fabales > Fabaceae > Cicer > Cicer judaicum. The sequence goes on along the minus strand of JBBPBS010001171.1, from coordinate 6,046,008 downwards.
AGATCATTTTGGAGGACTTGAAGATAAAGTGAGATGAACCAATGAAACTCTATTGTGATAATAAATCAACTATTAGCATAGCCTATAATCCAATGCAACATAACATAACCAAACATATTGAAGTTGACAGACATTTCATCAAAAAAAAACTTGATAGTGGCCTAATCGGCACTCTATATGTCTCCTCCTAAGGCAATCTTCCAGATCTTCTAACTAAGGGGCTAAATAGTAGCAACTTTGAAAGAATTGTATCCAAGCTAGGAATGGAGAACACCTATTCACCAGCTTGAAAGGGAGTGTCAAAATCTGTTTCTTTTTATTATTAAAATATCCTTCAAAGATTTGGTTGTATAGGAGTACTAATTATATTTTTCCTTATTTATCTTAGTAATTTTGTATATATATCAAATGTATTGTCAGCCTATTCAATAAAAAAATATTTCCCTAATTCTTGAGAATTTTTAATGCTTTGAGCTCAAAAGCAATGAAGGGGTGTATCCTATAAAGCACTGATATAAACACAAACACCGTCATTGACACGTAGATACTGGTAGTAATTTGAGAAACGTAGTTACACGTGTCTATGTGTTACTAGTGTCATACCCCACATGTCATACACTTGCACACGCCTACAACCTGAAGTGTCGGTGCTACAAGTACCTTCTCATTTATTATCACGCTGCAGGTTGGAGCTACAAGTATATCTGTATTGCGAAGTATCTGGCAGACCTTCTGGCTTAGTGAGTACTGGGAGAGCAAGGGCAGTGTTTGTGAACAACTTGCCAGTAGCCTAATTGAATTGGAAAATGGGTTTGATGATTTCATTCAAAAGTTAAAAGGTGCTAAATGGGATACACAGCAATTAAATTTGAAGGTCCCCAAAGAAATCTCAATTGATGATATTAATATTTTTTAAATTCTAAAATGGTCGCGATGAAAATACTTCATATTTTATAACACAGAAGTTCTCGAAAGTCGAAGCCTAAAATTTGATCAGCCAAATTATTCATTGTATTAGCAGATTAACAAACATGCATAACAATATACTTATAAGTCACTGTATGCCATGTACTAGCTTTGACACTGCCTTCTTGGAAATGCTCCTGTTGTAAAGAATATGTTTATTAATTTTGTTCAAAATCCTTAATGTTTGCAATTTTGAGGATGAAATTCATATTGTTCAAGCTGGGTAGTTGAAATGGAAGAGGTCCTCAGATTTTTTATGTGATAAAAAAGTACCTTATAGCACAACTGGAAGACCATCGATGTTGTATGGGATAGTGTTTGGGCAGTAAATAACAAACATGAGGATACAGTGGACATAGCAGATATGAGAATATTGTGCTGGATAAGTGGAAAGATTAGACAAGATAGAATTAGAATGGCAACATTAGAGAGAGAATTGGGTAGCACAGGAAAAGATGGCAGAAATTCGGCTTAGGTGGTTTGGACATGTCGAGATGAGACATGTAGATTTTGTAATAAGGAGAGTAAATCAGATGGAGGGTAGTCAAATTGTTAGAGACAGAGGAAGACCTAGAAAAATTATATGAAAAATTATTTAAAAAAAACTAGAGTTTAATGAATTGATAGAGATATGTATGTTATATAACAGAACATATGGTGTCATTTGATCCGTATAGTCAACTCTATTTAGTGGGATAAAGCTTGATTTTGGTTGTAGTTGTTGAAGTTCACACTGCAATTAGTGCTTCTATGGTGAATAATTTGGGGAATCCTACTATCTGTGGTCCAACAATTCATGATTCCATTCATTGATTAGTTCCTTGGTTAACCTTGTTTTGTGAGCTATAGAAATTGATGTAATCAAATTGATTTCTTGTTCAAATATAGTTTAGTTAAGCAGGTGCTTGTAGTGCTTTTTTTACTTGTAGCTAAAGAACTTGTTTCTAAGTGTCTGGAGTTATTGTAATAATAGATCAGTACATTTCAACTCATATCTCCCATCAAAATAGTAAAATAGATACATCCACTTCCTAAACTTAATTGTATTGTAATGCAATTTAAATATCCAACTAGGTGTTCCAATTTAGCATGCAATAGGATATAATGTCATGTAATGATATATTTTAACCATAATACAAATAATGTCATTCACTTTGGAGCAATTAAATGAAAGAAAAAAAAAACTAGCTCCTCCTTTAGTTAGAATGTACATTTATTTGAAGGGATAACTTCTTGTCACTGCTTTTCCATTCCAAGCTTGCAAAAAATTTAAATGCTTACATTGATTTTTTAGTAGTTTGTATTATTTTATTTTATGGAATTAAGCAACAAAGATCCAGGAGCAACCAAGGAATTAAGAGTGTGCTTGACTGTACATTTGACAAATGTGTGATTTTGAATGAACTTGATTTTTTTAAAATTATTTAATTAAAACTGGATTTTACATAAAGTTTTTTATATTTGAATATTTTACTAAAAAAAAAATGTTTAATAGCTGCATTTTATCACTTCTAGGCAAACTGAAGCTTGAAGATATAATCAATTTCAATTAAAAGTAACCAAATATCTTTAACATTTTTTCTTGAAATCACAATTAATAAAAGGAAAAAACAATTTTGATGCTCCATCTGAATTAAAAAACTATTGAAAGAGAATAGGAAATATATTAGCACATGTATGTGCAGGGTCTAGATATTTCAAGTTAAAAAACTGACCCTATTTACAGTTTTAAATAGGTTTGACATTGATTATATTATTATCTTAATCATAAAAATATAAAATAAAGAGAACCATTAAATTATATTTTTGATAAATGTATTTGAAATTTTGATAAATTTAAAAATCAATCACTGTGGATCACATATAATTTTCCTATTTAGATCATCATCTACACGCATAAAAAAGGTACAAGTCTAGTGCAGGCAACATTTAACTTCTACTACTAGTCTGCATTCTTTCCATTGCTAATTAATAAGGGGTTGGCATGTCATTGTCACCAAGATAAAATTGCTTCTTTAATTAATACATGGTCACTTTAGTTAGACTAGTACCTTAAAACAGTGGTTAATGCGATGCCAAGTATTATCGTGAAGAAATTGCCAGCTGTCCGTGCTACAACAAATGTTATATTAAATGGAAATTGTGGTTTCACTAGTTAGGTTTCTCTTCTTTATATTGTGTCGTCGATATTTGTGTAGGGTAAAAAGGATATATATAGATTTCATATTCACATTTAGAGGTTATATTGGAGACAATCTTATTCAATTATATATTAGTTTTTAAAAGTCATTTAAAATATTAATGATTATCCACGATATTTTTTGAAAATATAATTTAACAATTATTTTAGTTTTTATAATTGAAATAATAATTTATTAAAGTTAAATAAAAAAATAAAAAAAAATTAATATCTTTTAAAATTCAATCTATCTCAAATTAATATCAATTAAGTCATTATTTTAATCGTAAAAAA
>JBBPBS010001171.1:6029722-6042518 GCA_037974835.1 Cicer judaicum | reverse complement strand
GTAAAAAAAAAAAAAAACCATTAAATTATACTTCAAATGAGAATGATTGCGATCATTATTAAAATTTTAAACATTATCCGAGGTAGATCATCTATTAAAATGGTACTATATATAATTTTTCTATTTAAAATCTTAAAAATAAGTATATCTTCTCAACTAAAGTATTTGGTTATTTTTAAAACTAGTGGACCACGTAAATATACTCACATGGATGCACAAATCAAAAATGATCATATTGATACACAATATATTATAGATCGGTGTTTAAATTTTTTTTTAAAATTTTAAATTTACGATTCATGACACAAAACTAAAGAATATAAATTAACGATTTTTCTTATCTTTATAACTTAAATTAAGACATGATTGATATTACTTTAACAAGTTAATTGCTTTGACTAACTGAATTTTAAGGGATACTTTTTTTTTTTTATAATACCCTTTATATTTTCTTCTTAATACATTTCTTTTGCTTTATTAAATTAAAAATAGGAAATGGTAACTGTTACAATTAGGATCAAAATTTGAAATGTTTTATATATGTTCAATCAACCATCATTTTATTTTATTTTTATCAAGAGTCAACCATCATTTTAAAATCAAATGATTAAGAAATACGGTAGCTTCTTGAACAACTGATTCAATACATCACTTGCAAATATATAGTCTTTTATGTCTTTTCGTTTGGCGGAATCTTCTCTCTAGACATAAGAAAAGCAACATTAGAATTTAGATTAGATTCCGTCGTACGTAGCACCAAAATTGATTAATTAAAATTTGATTTGAAGTTATGACATGCACTGTAACTAATATAATTAAATTATCCGACAAATTCATCGTTATCCTTGTTTTTAATGGCTTCCATTACCCCCTTTTAATTAATAACAAGCTCTTTGAGAGTTATCGTGACGCAATTGTTCACTATATTTTTTGTTATATATATATATAAATGATTGTACACATAGTTATGTGACTTCAATAGATATACATAAATTTTATAAATTAATTTTACACTGATTCAATAATTCAATCTATCAAATTAATTTTATACGGTCACTTCATTTAATTTATTATTCTTCTAATGTTAAAATATTATAGATATAAAATTGATTTTAAAAGAATCGTACAAATATGAGTGATACGATAAACAATGAATTTTTATTAAATATGAATCTAAAACTTTTTAATTATGCCTTGTACAAATGTTATTTTCCTCGATAGCTCTATGTTGCCTAAATATAGTGATATCAAGGATATTTTATGTAAACGTATCAAACACCTTTGAGAAGATATTTAGGCAACGTGGAGCTATTGCTTATAATCACTTCTCATCCCACAACTGGATACTAGCACCCGACCCAATGCACCATTTGCTTCCTTCTTGAAGCATTAATTTTGAACTCTAAATATTCCTCCAAGCATAATTAGGGTTATGACCAAGCTTAGCACTCAAAAAACAAAATTGAGGAAAATTTTTAATTTTGAAGAGTTGAGTGATTAGACTATTCTAGTTAGTTAATAATCTCCAACTTTGTTTACTAAATATAACCATATTTAAAATTATTCAAAATTTTAAAATTCATATATTTACCTTACATATTCATTTAACATCTTTAAGATTTTATCAATGTTGATATATCAAATGTGAATAAGAGTATTACATTTAAAAAAATAATAGATATTAAATATCATATAAATGAGAATATTTATAAATTCGATATCTTAAAATTTTTTGTGAATATGTAATATCTATAAACTTGTGTCTTAACATATCAAATGTCTACGTGACTACCGTATGAAAAGTACTTAAGTAATATTGTTTTGACTAAAATTTTGATGAGATTTTTGTGTTTTTATTCGTAGAAATATAAAATATGTTTTACTATGAAAAAACTCTTAATAATCTTAAACTTTTATTTATTATTCTATATATTTATATATATAATTTAAATAACCACAAATTTTATCATCAATGTCCATCATCATGCGTATAATGAATAGTATATAATAAATAAAAAAATACACTAGAGTATAATATAATAGAAAATGAAGTGATTAATTAATCACGAGCAAATGAAGAGAAGCGAGAATTAGTCGTGAGTAGAAACAACTATAACGGAGAAAGTAACGAAACAAATCTTGCATGAGTAGAGAAAAAAGGTAGTGGCATTTTGGTAATTGACAAGAACAAAAACTGATACTGTGTGACAAGTGTAATTATATAAGTACGAAACGAATGAGTTACGTGTAGTTCAAGTGAATACCCAACACATTCTTGCGTTGCGTGCGTTAATCTCAATTTACTCTCTCTCTCTCTACATCTCATTCACTTGCTCAATTTTCTACTTTGGTTTGGTACCATGATGCTGTTGTTTACGATGCTCTTTCGCAGGTAATAAAACGTGGTACTTGTTTTTTGTTGTTTGGTTAATTTATTTCTTATAAGATTAAATTTAATTAATTAATTAATTAATTTGGTTACTATAGATTTATGGATTTTTAAATTAAATGCTACAGTTTTTGTGCGAGATTTTCATGAATGGGGTTTGTTATCAAAAGAAAGAAGAAAGAAGAAAAGGGATTAAAAGGAGAGATGCGAAAGCCTTTCAAGGATTCTCTTAAAGCTCTTGAAGCTGATATCCATTTTGCCAATACACTGTAATCATTCATTCATCTCTTTCATATCTTAACCATTTTTTTTATTCTTATGAATATTGAATTATGTGATTTTTGGATACTACCAAATATCACATATTTTATTTATTATATGGTTTTGAACTCCATGTTGTTTTATTTTATCTTAGTTTGTGTGTTTTGTTGTCCAATTTTGTTGGTGTCATTGTCATTTTAGGAATGTTATGATTTTTCTTTTTTAAGAGATTAAGAGAGTGGTGAATTTTCTGCTTGAGAAGTTGAGATGAGGACTTAATTGTTTAGAAGGCAAAAGAGGAAATTAAGTATCCAAGAGATCTTTGATGAGATTTTTCGAGTATCTTTCAGCTTAACTAGAGGTCTTAGGTTCAAATCCTTTGTGAATGCAATTGTGGTCCTACTTTGATCAAGTGATTAGTCTCTGCAATTGTCGGAGGATACCCGGTTTACACAGAAAAACTAGGAAATTAAGTTGAATAAAGGAAAGGGGGGATGGGTTAATCAATATTTCATACTCTGGTTGAAGCTGATAGCTGAGGTTTATATGTTTACTGTGGAATATGGATCAAAAAGAGGAGGAAAAAAGGAATTATTTGGCATGATCTTCTATAGGCTTCTTTGTTTCCTAATCTATTGAACCTCTTTTTGACATGTTTTATTTTGTTTCTTCCATTTTAATGGAGATCAGGCACTCCAATTCTTTGGTGTTTTCCCATAATGTGGTAGCAGGGGTGCCTCAGTTTACGCAATTTTGCATCCTTTCTTTGTAAAGAAGACCCCAATCAAGTTAACTAGAGTACAACTTTTTATGATTATTTTGTATGGTGGTCGGTGGTTTTATACGAAACCGACTAATTTGTATTCCCTGCATTCACGCAATTCTGACTTTGGATTTTGGACCCATTTTACCAAGTTGGAATGTGGACCGTGCGGTTTTGATCTGACGGTTCAATTTGCATTATTGCGTCAAATATGTCCATGATTCACAGAATTACAGAAAGGAATCTGGATTGGAAACTGAGATTTGCATTTTTTTGAATGAGATTGTTGAAAAACATAGCTGAGTACTAGGTTACTAGGCCAATATATGAGATATGTTACAAAAGAAAAAGGATGAGTATAATAAATTTTCTATCACTCCTAATTAATTTCCAATTTTATTTGTATCTTGATATTCCAAGATCTAACCTTTAATTTTTTGTTTGAACACTAGCACACCAACTTGAAATAGAGAAGCTTTTATGTGCCAACTTTAAATGCTTATCTCTGAATTGAAATTCTCTACCAAATATAATTAAAAAATATTATTGTCTTAACTATTCTTTTTGAATCAGAGCTTCAGATTATCCAAGTGATCAGGACGGCGCCTGCCTTCAAATGAGATTGTCCTATAGCCCGGCTGCCCAATTCCTTCTTTTTTTTGTTCAGTGGACCGACTGTCACCTTGCTGGAGCCTTAGGATTGCTTAAAATTCTTATATACAAGGTGCTTTCCCTTCCTCTTTACTTTGTGTTTTATTTTAGAAAATTGCTTTGAAACATACAATCAATTATCATATACGATAGTGCAGAACACGAACAACATTATTGTTTTGTTGTCATGCTAGTGAATGATGTACATGTTATGTTGGGTTTGTCACAGGCATATAAGGATGGGAAGACAACCATGTCTATTTATGAAAGAAAAGCCAGTTTGAAGGAGTTTTATGGTAAGTGTTAAGTGTTACCAAGAGTTGGTTTGGTAAATTTCTCAACAAGTACTTATGGAAAAAGATATAGACCCTATTTGGATAAACAACTTAATTAAGTGCTTAAAGTATAAGTGCTTATTTATAAGTTATTTTAATAACAAAAGATAAAATAAAGTCAAATTATTTTCATCTAAGTTATAAGTTGTTTTCATAAGCGATCTTGGAGAGCTTATGAAAGTAAGCTGTAAACAATTTCTCTATAAATACCTATAAGCTTATAATGATTTTTTTCTCTAAGTGAAGAATCATAGTAATATTAATCAAGTTTCCACAAGTTAGAAGCTAATCCAAACTAAGAAGTGAAAAATCATATTAATAAAAAGCTGTTAGCTGCCGCTTAAATCTATATCATGTGATAAGCTTCATTAGTTTCACCATTATTTAAGAAAAAGTGTTTCACAATCCAAATGTGATTATTACATTTACAAAATCTATATTAACAGGTGTGATCTTTCCCTCTTTATTGCAACTTCAGAGAGGAATCACTGATGTTGACGATAGGAAACAAAAACATCTTTGTGCTACTAGGTACAAGCCTAAAGATTTAATAATCAAAGGAAAGAGCTCTGAAATCGACATAGAAAGAGAAGAAGAATGTGGTATTTGCATGGAGATGAACAGCATGGTTGTACTGCCAAGTTGCAATCATTCAATGTGTATGAAATGCTACCGCGACTGGTTAGTTAATTATGACTACCTTTCTTTTTTGGTGAAGATAACTTCTAATGAGAATAAATTATTTAGCATTTTGTTATAATTTCAGATGTAGATTCTAAATGATTTTGCATTTTGTAGTCCTATTGCTCAACAAGTTTTTCATCTACCTCGATGGAAGAAAATTAATTCATCCTCCTGAAACATGTTTAAGTGACCAGAAATATAAGACCACTGATATTTTTGTAAAAGACATTAGATATTTATTTTCTTGGAAAAGGTCAAATTGAGTGAAGGGCCAGGAAGAAAACCAAACCAAACTGAACCATTACAGCATTCGGCAAAACCGAATCAAACTGTTAAATCGTTTGTCTCGTAACCAAACTGGTATAAAGATTCAATGTACCGTTTCATTATTTCTTAACCGAAACTACTTTACAAAAAGCTAAAAATCAAACCAAACTGAATTTTAAGATTGTTTAAAAAATTAACAACCGAACCAAACTGCAACAAAAAGAACTGAACTCTTTAAGTTCATTCATGAACTATTCATCACAGTTCGGGTTTTTTTTGTGCAATTCGGTTCGGTTCAGTTTGTTTTTTTGGACGACCTTAATGACAAAGCCTAAAGCTAAGTGAGGCCTTAGACTGAACAAATTATGGGAGGAAGCCTCATATATATATATACAATTTTTGTTAGGTATCAGAATTGAGGTGAGACCATGTAATTAGAGTTGGGTAGAGGTCTAAAGCAAGGGCTTTAGTGGCCTCGACAGGTTTTTTTTTTTTATAGACAAATATTAGTTGTTATTAAGCTTCTCTTAAACTATGCCTCATTGCCTCGGGGTCTGGCCTCGATATTTGTTTTAGTTAGTTTGAAAAGTAGTTGTTTGTATCAGCTAGCATATTTGTTATTTATATTTCTTTCTGGCTGGACTCTATGGAGTTTAGATATATCTTACTATGGCTTCTTCAATTTGAAGAGTTCTCTTTTTTTTCTTCTGTTTCCTTAGGCATGCAAGATCTCAATCATGCCCTTTCTGTCGGGACAGTCTTAAAAGAGTAAACTCTGGTGACCTTTGGATCTACATGAACAGCAATGAAATGGATGATCTTGATTCAATCAATAAGGAGAATTTGAAAAGACTATTTTTGTATATAGAAAAGTTGCCTCTTGTTGCTAGACCTTATATTCACATCATATCATCACAACTTCTTGTTGCCTCTTAGTGGAAAGCTTATTCAAACTTATATTTGTAAATACATGTTTCAATGTCATTACATTCCTTTGATATAAGCTCATTTCATTTCATTGGAATTAAATTTAAGAGTTCATAGTCCAAAAATTTTCTTTGCTCATAAAAGCAGTAAGTAGCACTGCATTTGTGTTTTGATTTGTTGAGTACACAGTAATATAATTAAATATAGTTAGGGGTGATATTTTTTATATCCCTAATAATATCATTTTTAACTATCTATCTCCTATTTTTGTTTTCCGATTTCTCTCCTGTCTTCCTCTCCATATTTTTTCCAATTTTACAAAATAGAAGTGTCTCTGAGATTTATGAAATATATATCATATTCCGTAAAATGCATCTCATAGCTATGGCTGACAAAAATGTGGTTGAAAATAGAGATCCTACTAAAAGTGGTTTGTCAATCTTTTGTTAAAGATTAGTCCTCAGTAAATTTGGTAGATGTTTCATGTTACCAAAAAAATCAAAATTTAATTTATAAAAAAATTGTTATAAAAATGAGTGTTTTAATTTCATATGATAATAAAAGTGCTATTCATCTACTTGTAAATTTAAATTGAGGAGGCAAGGAAACTAATTAACATAGCTGTTGTAGTGGAGGCAAGGCCAAGAATGACTTGAGTGGTATCACAAAGCATTCAAAAGGAAAGACCCCTCATGCAACTATAGGATGATCACTTCTCTAGCTAGCTCTCAATTATTTTATGATATTTCAGAATGCATTGCCCCTTTTATAATTGGTCATGGATGAAATGAAGGAATTTTGTTAGAGTAAAAAAATATCTGACAAGGAGATATATTTCTTTTGCTAAATATATTAATGTGAAAACTGGAGCAGCAAATTTCACCCATGTTACAAGTTTCTTTTAAAAAAAATCTTAAATGAATACCACATATATTTTTATCATTAAAGGGTCTTATATATATTCTCCTTTATATTTTTACTTATATATGGTAGATTTTATATTTAATTTCTTTTAGTCAAAAAGAATATTTAATATTTTCTATAAATATAAATATATAAACAGATTTTATAGAAATGTTTTGAATTATTTTCGTTTACCTTATTGTGATTTTGTTTCCTTTACCTTGTTGTGTTCCTGTTTGCGATTTTATTTCAAAATATCTTCTTCGAGTGATTGTTTTCTATCACTTCGATAGTGTCATTTTAACCTTATTATTTAAGAGAAGGTGTTCGTGGTGGATCGAGACTAACGAGTCCTTATTGTTTCGTCCTTTTTTCTATATTAATGCTACCGAAAATCCTAAAATGAATCTCTTTGCTCTACAATAACGAATACTACTACATCTACGGATTTTAAATTTGTTTCATCTCATATTTAAATCGAGGTAAGTGTTTTGTATTTTCTCTCTCGCTTCTTCTCAATTTAGACTTTGATTCTTTGTTTTGAAATTTGGAATAGATGAAATTTAGTGTGCACCAATTGCATTTAACCTATTCGATTTATCATTTAATTTGTATTTTTTTATAAAAAAAAGTATGTGGTATTCAATCAATAAAATTAAAGGAATAAAAAACTAGAGTAGTAAATTTATGCATTCTACATTTTTCAATAACAAAGTTTAATTAATCATATTATTTGTGCAAAGTATCCATTAATTTTGTAGATTATTAGTTTTTTAGAAAATCTGGTTGACAACCTTCGGTAGAATCTCTCCTCTGAACCAATTTTTTTTCAAAACCTTGCATACAAAATAGAAATCAAGTTCTACTCTGGCCGACATAATATTGATAACAAGTTTCTGTGATAAACATAAAAACTACAATTATTATCAACATAAAAAGATCATTGGTAAAAAATAAATAAAATGCAAGATTCAAATGTTATGCTAACTGCAGTTCTTCGGATAGTTCCATTAGAGATGGTCTTTTAATTTTATTATAGCCCAAGAACACATTAGCACACTTATCTCTTCGAGCGTATTATTTTAATTTTAGAAATAAACATGACTAAAGGCAACCCCAATATTATGGCAACAAAAGATGCCATACCAAATTATCTCGTAAAAAAAAAAAAATCTCTACACTTTAAGAACTAGAGAGAGATAAAAATGAAAAATATTCAAACTAAGTTTAAGTTTCATCGATTACAGATACAAAGACTCTATTTAGTGCAGAAAAGATAGTAAACAGTGAATGAGTTTATAACAAATAACAGATAAATTATGTAATAGCATATAAACTAGTAGAATGAATTTGAAGTATTTTGTAAAATTAACAAATAAAGTGACTGATAAATATAAAATAACATCAAAATACTATTGATAATATTTAAATTTTTCTATTGAGGGTAAAAACATGAGAAAATATTATATAAGTTATAAACTCATAAGCTACTTGACGTATACCGAGAAAAAACTATCATCAAACAGCTCTACTTTAACCATGCAAACTAGTTAGCCACTATAAGCAACGGTTTAGCCTCGTCAAACCAAGCAAAAATATGCAGGTGACTCGGCTACATAAAATTATCCCAAAGCGTTGATAAAAAAGAAATTTATATTACTTCAGCCAACACATTTGAGGCAGCAGTGCACAAAGGAGAATTTAAGTACAATAACTAACAACTGAGGGAAGCTCAAGTAGCTGGCAAAATATCATACCAGCAAGACAAGACAGATATTCAACCAACACAAATATCCAAAAGTATCCTAATATGCAGAGACAAACTATATAATAGCTTCCCTCCACCAATGAAACATCATATCTTAATTTATACACACCAATCTCAATCATCATCTTCCTCATCATCATCATCGTCCTCATCATCATCATCCTCGTCTTGGTGGTCATCCTGTACAACGAGGAAAGATGGTAAAAAAATAACACAAGGTAAACAAACCATTATGGAGGCAGTAGAATATGAAGCATTTAGGCAGGTTTTGGCCTGAGTTTAGTTAATCTTTACAAAATTGACCTAGAAGAAGAAAAAATTTAGACTACCTCTGCACTTGCTTCATCTTCATTATTAACTTCGGATTTGGATTTGTCAGATTCCTCCTCCTCGTCATCCGCTGAACTTGCCTAGTAACATTATAGACAAGTGAAGCATATAAATAAGACAATCAAAGCACACAAACAACAGAACTAGAAGCACAGAGCATGGGATGCTTACCTTGTTGTTATAAGCATTCAGAAGTTTTTCATACTCCACTTTCCTTTTTGCAGCCTTGGCTTCATATGGAGCTTTTTCCTTTACATTCAAAATGAAAAGAGTTAGAATAAGACAGAATAAATCCCCTCTTCAATATAATGAGGTCACTACACACATGTTAATACAGTGAAATTCAATAGAAGTAGTAATTTCACAGCTCATAAATTGTTTCTACCTACAAAGTACTATTTCAATTTAGGTTTAAATATGCATTTGATAACTGCAAATATACTTTTTAAGTCCCTGTAAAAATGTTTTTTGTTTTTCGTCCTTGCAAATATACCATATTTTGTTTTTTTTGTCCTTCTTATTTTATTCTAGCCTTTGCCAAACTTGTTCATTTTGAAATGATCCCTATATAATGTGTGTAATATTTGTTTTAGTCCTTATGCAGCTCGTATTGGAAAGACTAAAATCAAATATTCTACATATTTTACACGGACCAATTCTAATATCAACAAATTTTGCAGAGACGAAAACAAAACAACAAAGAACAAAAGCAAAATACAGTATATTTGCAATTACGAAAAAAGAAAGAAAAAAAAAGTATGTTTGCAGTGATCAAATGCATATCTAAACTTTAAATTTATCTTTAAGAGCATCAAAAGACATTATGAGGAGTAGAATATCTAAAAAGATTGAAGTTCCGCCACTATGTATCAAAGATAGCATTGCTTACAGCCTTAGTCAAGGATTTCCATTTTTCTCCTCCAGCCTTTCCAACCTTCAACCAAAAGTACACAATAGAATTGTTAGCTGCATATTCAAAAAGGACACATCACCATACACCATGACCCAATTTAACATGTAAACTTACAGCTGATACGGCCTTCACAGTAGGATTTTCTGCCTTAAAAGTCTTTCTGAACTCCTCACTATGAAAGAATGGACAGATAAGTCAGATAATTTTCGAAAGGCTATAACAGAAAGGGAGAAAACAGAGATACAAACAGGAAGACAAAGAAGGCGCTCGGAGGTCTTTTGGGTTTGTTGGGATCTTTTTTGGCCTTCTTCTCCTTCTTAGTAGGCTTTGGTGCGCTGCTCTTCTCCGGTTTATTAGCAGCCTTTCGCTTTCCTACCTTTCTGTAAACAACAGATATATATATGTTCCATCACTACATTATGTCCATTTCCCCCATCATCTATAATCAGATATCAATAGCACTTTTATATTTAGTTAAGTTAATCACAAGAAAACCAACACCCGAATGGACAACGACATACAAAGTCATATGAAAAATACTTCGTATTACAATATTAGATTATTAGTTAACATATTAGTTAGCAACATAGCATAAAGTGTGATGATAGAGAAACTAACCGGTCATCAACTGGTTTCAATACGTCCCTTGAAGTCCTTCCTGTTCCCTTTCCCTTTGTCATCGTCTAAGCTCCTGTAACAATACAATCTAAAGTTGAAAAATCAAAGGAATCATCAAATTCCAAATCATGATATAGAGCAGATTGATAAAACAGAAAAATATTCCCAATCCATGATACAAGATCCTCGAGAAAAAAAATTGGGATAAATGCCCACCAAGTGTCACATATCCACCTAGATATCCACAAAGCCACCACCAATATCAATTTCACAAGTGTTACACAGTCAAAATCAGGGTTTCAAAATAAATTCAGCAATCACAATTTAGGTTGCAAAATCAAGGTTTTTGATGTCTCTACGACCTCAATTCAACCGTGTGATTGATGTCACATCAACCGTATTTGAATTTAAAACCTTGACTACAATTTAAAACCTTGTTCACATCACAACTCATACACACAATCACACACACCTTTTCAGATGAATTTCACTTGAAATTTCATATATTATAATATTGAGGAAATAATCATTAGGTATAATAATAATCAACAACATGAACAAACATCACACAACCCTCAATTCATTCAGCATATTTTCCCTTAACATCAATTTTTAACACTACACTTAACAACTCCATGTTACATGTTACCAAACACATATAAAACCTAGTTTTAAATTATTTGTTCCAACAAACCCATCACTATTAAAAAAAACATAAGCCAGGCACAAAAAAAACAAAACAAAAAAAAACAAAAGAGAAATTGAAGCAAGGAAAAATAGGAGAAAAAGGGTTGGTTACCTTAAAAATTGATGAAGGAAAGAGCAGAGAGAGGATCTTCAACAAGCGAAGCAGAACCGAAGACAAGAACTAGAAAGCAGAGAATCCAAGCTACTAAGGTTACAAAGAGGGTTACAAGTACAGCCAAATATGACCGGAACAGCCGGTAAGGTTTTTTAGTGACTTTTGACGCGGAGGTGAGTCAACCCATATCCATAATGAGTGGATTTTACCTGCAATAGCCGGTTGTCGTTTTGAAGAAGATATTCTCATCAATGATTATTATTAATTACTAATTATTGAGGTATACTCGCTCCGTTTTAATCGTTTTAATATTTTTATTTTTATAACTGCTCTAAAAACATGCGAGTTTTTTTTAAGTCAAAAAACAAAACAACAATGAGTGGTTTTTTGGTCAATAAAAAGAACAATGAGTTATGACTATCAATCAGCGTTTCAAAAATTCAACTTTTTTTTATTTGTTTTTTAAGGTACAAAGTTATTTTTTTATATATAAATTAATTTTAAGAGACTATTTATAGTAGAGCATAAAAATAATCATAGGGGTTAAGTTCGCCGAATTTTCTTGATGTAATAAACAAAATAATTATATTTTTCAAACTATAATTTTTTTTTTATTAAATTATGTGTGGGAACTTGTTTCATTGAGTAATATTGAGTATAATAACATTTTATAGAGTGAAATTAGTTATACTTTTGACTCCGTAAAAGTATATATAATCTTTAAATTAAAATTTATAATTTGTAAAATAAACAATAACAAACGTAACATTTTCATATAAAAATGCATCAATGATTCTTTAATCTATGGAAAAAAACTTGAGTCAAAAAAATGAAAAAATACTTAAAATCCTTAAAGTTTTGGAAAGGAATAAGGTTAACATGTAAGAAACTTCTCGGAAAAAAAATCATACGAAGAGATTATTTAATTATGAGAAACTTGTTCCGAATAATAATAAAAAGAAAAGAAAAAAAAACTTGTTATTATAAAGAAATTTTTTTGGGGGGTGTATATTTTTTATTTTACTTTTGAATTAGGTATAATCGATTTAGAAGGGTAGAATTTTTTTTGAAAAAACCAAAAATATTATAAATACTGCTCTTTTAGTTAAGAGGGTATAAAATATATATATATAGTTAATTAAACGGGATTGTATTGTATTAAGAAAAAATAAACTAATTAAATGA
>JBBPBS010001171.1:6017583-6029408 GCA_037974835.1 Cicer judaicum | reverse complement strand
TATTCAAAGTAATTTTTGTAATAATTAACTTATTGGGTACTATATTTTTAATAAAACCTACTATTTTTCACTTTTCTTAATAAACCATAGTATTTTAAAAGATTAATAGATTTTTTCAAAGTATTCATTACTAGATATGTTAATTATTGTCATTAGCATTGATTGAATTGTTGTTATTATTTGTTATATTTTGTCAAGTAAATTATTTTTCTTATTATTATTATTATTATTATTATTACTATTAAAGTTAAATAGTTTTTGTTCTTATAAAATGAATGAATTTTGATTTTAACTTTTATAAAAAGTTATTTGTTTTTCAACCTTCTAACAAATGAAATTGTTATTTTGACTACAATATTTATTTAAGGACATATAAAAAAATAATTTTGAAGATCATAACATTTTTATTCATAAAAAATATGATCACATACTTCTTTAGGTATCACCAACGTAGACGTTTATATAACTTTTTATAGAACTCATATGTAATTTTTTATCTCAATAAGACGCGTATAGTTTAACAAATTCATTCACACTAGGATGAAAATAATATTTTGATATTTCAGAGGGATAAAAGCTAAAGAACAAAATTTATAAAAATCAAAAGCAAATTTATGAAGTTTCAAAATATAGGTGACCGTGAGAAATACTTGGGAGTTCCACTTTTTTTAAAAAAAAAAGATTAAAAGAAATTATTTCCAGTTTATTCTTTATAAAGTAGGTCAACGTCTAACTGAGTTGAATTTGAGGAATATATATCCTTCTTATACATTTGACAAAGTTAGTAATTCAACCTCTCGCTAGTTTTATTATGCAATCTATTCATTTGGGATGATGTGCATAGCATTTTAGGATTTTCCTTCTTCGCATGATTAGAGATATTATTATAACTGTGTAAGATTGATGAAGTGTAAGTATTAACATGTGTAATGTGATCATTGATAAGTCTAAGTCCCATTTTTTGGAGAGGGCTTTGTGCTAATAGAAATATTTTTCTTGCTAACTTGGACTCTCAAATTGGCAATAGTCATAATACAAATTTTTGATTGACAAATTATGCTAATGCTATTGGTATCTGGAATTTACAAAATGACACTACCCTTATTGATAGTAATATTGGGAGTCGTATTTATTATGCAATTTATGCTAATGTCTATTAGTCACACTTGGCTTGTTTCTGGTATATCTAGTGAGACAACCTTAAACATGCTTTGTGACTATCATATAGCTTTAGATATTTGGCTTTTTTATTTTTGGTAATCCTATTCTTGGTCAGTTTTGGTCTATGGATTTCATACAGTGGATCTTGAATAGTTTGAAGAGCTTGAAAGTGTGATATAATTGGATTATTATGTTCACTGTGGTTCAATTCTAAGGTTTAAGTTAGTTCTATTCCCTATAGTAATATTCTTCATGCATAGCTTGGAGACTTGAAATCATTGCCTAAATGTTGGTGTACTTGCTCATATCCAGAGGTTGGATGGATTACCCTTAATGGCAATGATGTTGTTCCACATTTGAATGGTATAGTGGCTTGTGGGGGGTGCAATTCAAAATAATTTTGGAGCTTATATGTGTGTGTGGTTACTCTTCTCTTTTATGAACCTGTTATGTCAATATAGTGAAGCTTTAGGCAATCTACAAAGGTTTGGAGTTAGCCTTTGATTGGAGTTTTAGAAACGTTGAGATAAGACCTGATTATGAAGTTGTGACATCTTTGTTAAGGGTCTAGAAACATTGAGTTATAGTCTAATTCTCAAGTTGCAATTTCTTTAATTGAAGAATAATTGTTCTACGAATAACTCATTTTATGGGTTAGTGTCTCATATTGATAAATTATTCGTAAAACTTTCTCACTACAAGGTTATTCATGCCTACCGTGAAGTAAATTCAGTTATGATTATTTTTCTAAGTTTGATTTTAATTCCTTTAGCAAATACATTACTTTTTAAGTAATTCATAGTTTTATTTCTCTCTTTGCAAGTCCTAATATGAGATTTATTGTCTATCTTTAAAACTTTCAGATTTGTTTTATTCATGGGTTTGACCCTATTTTTAAATAAAAAAAATATAAAAATACTCGTGTTACATTTCTAAAAAAATAATAAAAATTATAAATATTTATACAATCAATAAAAAAAATTAAACTCATGCTAAAACTTAGTGTTCCAGACATAGGTGACGACTGAGAGTTAGTAAAACAAATAATGCATGAAATAAAGAATATATTGTATTATAAATTAATAAATAATTTAAGACAGAAAAAGTTACAAATGAAATGTTTAATATTAGATAGATAGAGGTAGTATTCACCCACCAATATTTTTTTGTCAACAAATAATTAAAGAACCATTACTATTGCTCACTAATGAAGTAAGGCCCATATATATTTTTGCCCCAGTTAGAATTTAGAACCAAATAGTTGCTCGTATATCTTTCAATACATTATTAGAAGAAGTTAGAATTTGACAGTGTAATTATATACTATTTAAATTTAGAATTTAATAAAAAATAAATTTAAATAAAATGTAAATTTGAAAAGTATTTACCTTATTCCAAAACAACGTCTTTTATTTAATAAGTATTACTTTTATATATTTAACATATCACATTTTTAATGATAATATCTACTTTAAAGTTGTAAACCATGTTTATATGTGAAATAGATTTAAAATATAATATAGCATTGAGTTGAAGTACGAATAATTATTATCACATTAATTATAAATGAACTAAAATATAAAAGAAAAAAGTGACTTAATTTACCTTTAATAAAAAATAGCTAGTGACACATATATTAATAGTATATATATATAATTTAGTTTTTTAACTTCCAATTATTTTGTAGTATTACTTAATGATTTATATATTAAAAAAAAATACTAAATGTATTGATAATTGGAAATCTAACTTATACTTACGAACAATTTTTTTCTATAATTTTATAAAGTGATTGTAAAGAGAGATATAGTATGTTAAAGAAAAATAAAAATAAATTAACAAATATAGCATGGTGGATAGTGTGTGTCTTGGGGCACAAGGACATGTTCACAAAGTCTCATCAATTTTTGCTATTAACAATCTCCAAATTTCACACCCGTTTCTGCTTTCTCTCTCGGTAACAATCTCCGTCAAACCCTTTTTCTCATTCATATTCACATTATTATTCTACATTTTCACCTACTTTTTTTTCTTCGTAATTAACATTTTCTTGCCATTTTTCCGTTACATTGCATGCTTTCAAAATCATATTTTTACTTTGCCAGATTGATTCTATGAGGTTAATGCTATATGGGTTCTCTTTGGTTTCTCATCAACATTTCTGGGTTGGTGTTTTTTTTTTTTTATCTTTCTCTTGTTTAGGTGTTTTTCAGAAGAAAATTTCGGAGAACTGTTTTTTGAGTTGATAGATTCATTGATGTAAAGGGTGAGACATGGAAGACTTTTCTTGATCAATCTTGAAGGATACATCTATAGCTGCAAGTTTTGCCACACACATTTTGCCCGTGTTGACGATATCATTTCCAAGGTTTTTTATTTATTTTTTTACTTTGCTTTCCTTCAAACTTGTTAATTTTTATAATGTTTCTGGTTTTCGTTGGATTGTTATTTAATGTATGAGGTTTTTTTGTGATGTATTTTAGTGGTTTATCTTGGTATGAGAGATGTACTGAGACACCTTAAAGGAATGAGACAATGGGGAAATAAGGTGAATAGAAAAACATGCCATGTTGGGTTTACGGAGTTGTGATATTCTATATAGGAATTGTGTTTGTGTGAAACATTTTCAATGTTAACACGAGTAAGCAGTTATTTTCGTCCCCAAATGTGTGAGGCATGTCGCTATAGTCCCTAAGTGAATCAAAATTACAAAAACATCATAAGGTGTGTCTTCTCTTAGTAATTTTGTGGATTAAACTGACTAACAAAAGACATATTCGATGACCAAACCAATTAACTAACTAATCAAAGACACGTTCAAGACTAAACTGACATATAAAATACACATCTTGAGATGTTTTTGTAATTTTGATACATACCGAGACTGTAGCAGAAGCACCTCACATTAAGGACTGTTGTTTCCTCATATTAACACTCAGATTGAAAACTCTAAACAAATATATTATAGTAATTGCAGTCTTTTCTCACTAAATGGTGCCAATTGTATGTATCAAATAATGTCATGAAATTCTATCATAAACTATGTATAGAAACATAACACTTACATCTAAAGTCTTTTTAATGGTTTGATTTCCTCTATTTAATTTTTTCACCTTATCAATGCTTCTATTAGTCTTCTCCATGTGTCCAAACCACTTAAGGAGATTCTTTACCATCTTTTCCTCAATAGGCGTGAATCTACCCTAACTTAATTGATAATGCTTTGACTCATATCATATCTTGCCTCGTGCATTCATTCATTTATTGTGACACTTGTGTCTACTTAGATGTAGTTTTGATTTCCATATACATGTCGATGTTCTACGTATAACTTTCAATAGTATATATTTATCTCATTCATTAGTGTTTTTATGTATATGACATTGTCATGTAATTTTATTGTATCTGGATTTTTCCTTGTTGGTGTTTTAGTGATATAGCATGTCATTTTGTGTACCCGTCCTTGTTTCTTGTTGTGTTGGCCTGAGAATTTATTTTGTCATCGTGCAAATCTTTCGATATAGAAGGATCCTCTATTTGACTAATTAGATTTGCATTGTAGTAATAAAGCGTTGCTTCAAATTTCGTCA
This sequence comes from Cicer judaicum, assembly GCA_037974835.1. Lineage (NCBI taxonomy): Eukaryota > Viridiplantae > Streptophyta > Magnoliopsida > Fabales > Fabaceae > Cicer > Cicer judaicum. Next base: position 6,024,657 of record JBBPBS010001171.1, on the reverse strand, counting down.
TGTGCGACTGTACTAGTTCATAATTGCAATAATATCATTAAGTTGTTATTTTTGTTCAGATCAAATGGTGATGTTTCTTAGCAAGAAGTTTTCTTACATAGATGATTTTCTTCATTCAATCATGATATAGTTTTACTTCTTTATAAGAATCATAAACCGAGGGTGACAAAATTTAGGATGACATGCTTGAAAGACTTCTCAAATAGGTTATATTAAAAGACTTCTTAAGGATTGACCTTTTGGTCTAATTTCCTAATTTGACTCTTTCATCCATATTTGAATAGACCATTTTCAAGCTAGCGAAAAATCCTTATGATTCAACTTCCCTATCAGAACTTGTTCTGTCTCTGTCATTGTATTCAAAATTCATGACTTTATTAGACTATAGTATTTTGCGTGGTTATCTTTGTATGAATTGGTATTGGATGTCATGTCCCGATTTGAAACTTTTTTTGTTAAAAAATAAATGTTCTCTGCGTTAATTATGGCTCCTGATTGATTCCTATTGTGCAGCATTTACAAAGTTTTCCCCCATAATCGTTAATTTTTCAATGCATTTTTGCAAACTACATACATAAGTAAAAATCAGCACTTGCCCGTGATCTAACCCTCATTTTCTCTTAGTCTTTCCATTGCAGGTATGGGAAAGCTTATCTTTTTGATAAAGTGTAAGTGTTATTTGACTTTCTCGCTTCCAAATTTACATAAACATTATTAGGTACCATTGTAGAACTGCAAATACCAACATGTTACGAAGAAAAAAAAATCGGTAAAATGCTTTTAACTTCCCAAGTATGTGCCTTTGAAAAGAAATTTATTACTTTTCATGATTGCAATATGTTGAGTGTACCAATAGTGCAATTGCTATTAGATGGAAACTCAATATCAGACCTTAAAAAAAAATCGGTAAAATGCTTTTAACTTCCTAAGTATGTGCCTTTGAAAAGAAATTTATTACTTTTCATGATTGCAATATGTTGAGTGTACTAATAGTGCAATTGCTATTAGATGGAAACTCAATATCAGACCTTAAGACTTGGTTGTGTATGATGAGTCCTTCAAATAACAAATTGTTAATTCATGTTATGACAGTGTGAATGTCATCGACGGAGAGGTAGAAGAGCGGATGATGATCACTGGATTGCATACTGTTGTCGACATATTCTGTGTATCGTGTGGGTCCATTGTTGGATGGAAATATGTAAGGACTAGTTCTTGAAGCTAATCATTTGTGATTATTTTTTTTTTGCCTACTTAAACTGTTTTTTTTTTTTTTTTGCTTTAGATGTTTGCTTATGAGAGGACTCAAAAGTACAAAGAAGGAAAGTTTATCCTTGAAAGGTAAAATAGTTAATTATGTTTAGGCATACTCTGTAGCTTTTGATTTATCTTTTTGTTTCTCGAGTTATTAGTGTGTGTAGCAATGAGGATAGGAGAAATCATTCATAAACAGTGAAGCATTAACACAAACACAAACATTGACACGTCGATACTGATAGTAATTTGAAAAAATGAAATACTAAGTGTCAGTGTTAGACACTAGACACACCTTCCATGTGAGGTGTCAATGCTACATAAGTTCACATTTTGATTACATGTGTTTTATATTGCGTAGGTTTAAGGTGTTGGGGCCGGATGGCAGCCTTTACATGGCTGCTCCACAAGATGATGCCGAAAATGCTTGATTTGCTCATTTCATATTTCATTTTGAATTGTACATTCTTTATGCTTCATCATATAGTTAAAATCTGCTTCTCAGGAAATAGATACTTTAAAATCTTCTATTTTGGAATTGGTATATTTGAAATACAACTTATAGAACTTTTAAAAGTTACTACAGTTATCTACTTCAAATTGGAGTCAACATTTGTTTTTGCATGCCTTATGCATATAAGCAATTAATGATCCTACTTTGTCAAACCCTAATATCACGTCCTTCTCTTTAGTGTTGACTACACACTTGTGACACTTTTTCCAACACTTTGTATTATTGATTAAAATTCATACTATAACTAGTTTCACAGACTAATTTATGTGGATCTCATTTTTTGCAGTGAGATGCAAAGTAAAGTGGGGAACCTGTATAAATTTCAATTAATAATAGAGTATGTTGTGAAGATTGTTACATAATTTGTTGCTACTACTTCTTCTAATTTCCTGCATTCCAAAATTGTTCTAGTATATCCTTTGCATATTTGGTTTGACTAATGAAGATCCCATCTTTACTTTGCACAACTTCTACACCCAATTAATGTGTCATTTGGCTAAAGTCTTTCATGTCAAACTCCACCTTCATGGATTTTTTGAATTCAATTTTTATGACAGCACCATTGCTAGTGAAAATTAAGTCATCAACATAGAGACTAACTATTAGAAAGCTTGTGTTAGAATCTTTCTTGACAAACAAGGTATACTCTAAGTGACATTTCTCAAACCATTCTTTGTTGAACTATGACTCTACCTTGTTGTACCAAACTTTAGGTCCTTGCTTTAATCCATAAAGGGTTTTTATGACAGCACCATTGTTTCTTTGATCTCTCCATGAAGGAAGACATTCTTCACATCCAATTGATGAACAATTCATACTTTGAGGGTTGTTAGTGTTACAATTGTTCTAATAATGTGCCATCTTGTTACTGGGGTAAATGCTTCCTTGTAATCAACTCCCTTCTTATGAGAATACCATTTAGCTACCAATCCTGCTTTGTACTTTTCAATATCTCATTTCTCATTGTATTTAGTTTTGAAAATCCATTTGACTCCAATGGTCTTTGCTCCTCTTGGTAGCGTAGTCAACTCCCATGTTTGATTTCTTTCTATGGCTTCAATTTCTAGGTTTCTAGTCTTTATCCACTTGTTATCATTTGATGTTTCTTCATAGTTCATATGGTCTTTTGGCTGACTAAAGAGAGCAAGGTTGAGGTCATCAAGTTTCATTTCATTTGTCACATAATCATCAAGGTACTCTGACCTCCTTATAGGCCTCCATGAAACATGGCCATGACTTGCAAGCCCAGTTTCATCCTCCTTAGTACATTCTAAATTGTGTTTGTTCACCATTTACTTATTCGTAAGTTGTTGCATCAGCTTCAGTTTCACCATTTTCGTCTTTATTTTCCTCCATACTATTTCAAGTTTCATCATTGATTTTTTATTTTGTATCAATAAGATCACAACTCACCTCTTATGATTGGTTATCCCAGTTCCATTGTTCATTTTCAACAAAAACAACATCTCTACTTATTAAGACTTTCTTAATGATGGTGTTATATAGTATATAAGCTTCAGACTCTTCATTTATGCAAAGTAATACACCTTTCAAACTTTTATCATCAAGCTTCTTCCTTTGAGAGTTAGGAAGGTAAACACATCCCACATTTCCAAAAATTCTGAAGAAATGAACTTCTGAGATTGCTTTGAAACGCATCAATACTAAGAGTGGTCACATCATTTGACTCTTCTATTGAACACACCTAGTAGTAAAACTTGGTTTTCATAGACCTTATAACCTTCTCTACCACATTTGTTTCTTCGATCTATGAGATCTCTAAAAACCCCTCGCCAATAACACTCCAGTATTCTTTGGAACAAATTAGATTTTTCATTATCAATCAATACTACTTGTTTGAATTAGAATGAATCAATGTCCATTTCTTGTATTATTCATCATCAATCATTAGTTATACACAAAGTTAGTTAATCTTACCTAACTAACATAACAATCTGAAAACTAACTCAATGACAAGTTACAAATCATTGGACAAACTTAGATTGGGTCAAGTCCACAACAAGCCCAAACACAAATAGACTATAGCACAAAGTATCTTAATAGTCTTTTTCACAACTTCTGTTTTTTTTTTTTTTATGAGTATGCTTAGTCAAAGCCAAAAGACTTAGCATTTGCTTTTAAAAATTTGTTTTTTATTTTTTATCTCTTTGATTTTTTGAATGAACGTGTTTTTTATAAAATAATTTTTTTGAATGAATGTCTTCTATTTGCTTTCTTGAAGGAACATGTTAAATTTGTAGTTTTTTCCTTCGTTGAGGTTTTAAATTTTGGTTTTTCAACATTTAATTCAAATAAGCTAAGTTATTCAACCTTACTTTTATAGAGTTGTATCCAAACAAATTAAAAATCATTTTTGTATACAAATTTGTTTTCATTACCATAAACAAACACAAAATAGCTGCCACTTTTTTAAAAACTCACGAAAAAGATTGTTTAATGTCAAAATCAATTTTTTTTAGGTTAAAAATGTTTTTAGTATGTATAAAATTTTGAAATTTTAATTTCAGTCCTAAAAAAAATTTATATTTTTTAATCTTTACAAAATTAATATGTCAAATATTTGTAGTTTTTATTAGAATATTAACATATATTTTTAAATAAATTTTTTGTATGTATGTTTCCAACACTATCTATAAAAAGTTCTTTCACAACAAATGAACCCAAAATTTGATTTCCTAATCCATATTTTAACAATTTTTTTTCTTAAAATATGATATTTAAAAAAATTATATTTAATTAAAAAAATTTAAATTTGTGTAGATAAACTTTTAATAATATTTTAAAAATATTTGTAAAATATTATTTAAAAATTTAAAAGTTGAATAATATTTTATTTTATTAAAGATAAAACAATTTATAAAATAATTTGTTAAAAACTAAAAAATATAATATTTTTATAAGACCTAAAGTAAAATTTCAAAATTTTATAAGAGTTCGAAACTTATGTAATTTATTTTTGGCTAAATTACATTCGTAGTCTTTTAACTTAATTTTAGACAACGTTTTAGTCATTTATTTTTTTTTTCCCGAGTTGATCTTTTATTTTAATTTTAAGTGACAATTTTTTTTATAAAAATTCAAAAAAATCATCAAATTTTTTAAACAAAACTCATAAAATTCAATATCATCTTCAATAAAATACAAATTTAATCAAATTCATAACTTAAATCTTGAAATAAACTCATATTTGCATTCTTTATTTGATGTTGTTGGAGATGAAAATATGAGTGTATTTGAATATTTGAGTTATGAATTTGATAAAATTTGCAATTGATTGAAGATGATTATCAATTTTATGGGTTTTGGTTGAAAATTTTGATGATTTTTTTGAATTTTTGTATAAAAAATGATAACATTGTTAAAATTTTAAAACATAAAATATCAAATTGTCACTTAAAACTAAAATAAAGGACCAACTCAGACGGAAAAAAAAAAAAAAAAACTAAAACGTTATTTGAAATTAAGTTCAGAAATTATTTATGTAATTTAATCTGTATTTTTTTTAATAAGTAACAAAGTGACTTTAAATCATTTGAAAGGAAAAAAGCCAGAAAGGTTTGTTCCGTGACACCACAAAAGACATGTGGGTTTCTAACTGATGACTCTGCATATATATGTTTTGTCCTCAACAGCTAGCAAGGGTAGATAGAAATTTATTGAAGTACAACCACGAAAATTTATTTTAATTTTAATGTAGTAATGATATTTCTATTTTAATTGAATTATGAAAATTGTTTTTATATTTTATTTTATTTTTTCAAACAGAATTTTAATTTAAAATTTAATTAAATGTTATTTTTTTTTAAATGATGTATAAAAAAATAATGTGACAGAATCTATGTGAATTTATTGTATTTTAATATTATTTCAAATTTAAAAATATCATTTTTATTTTTAAAAACAAAATTTCTATTTTTAAAATAAATTTTCTATTTTATTATAACATTTAATTACAAATATAAATAAATAAATAAACATGTAAACCATTTTCCTTTACTAAACACATACCTGAATTCAAAATAAAAATTTGAGAAATGTTTATAATTTATATGACATAAGTAAATATTTATGTTTTAAATTATTAGTCTTTTTTCAATTGTAGTCCGATCAATAATTTTTATTTCAAAAAAAATATAAAAAATTTTAAATAAAATATTAATAATTTTATTTAACCTTCATAACGTATTAAATTGGCCTTAATTCTATTATAATGGAAAAACCTCGTTTTCATTTACATTTGTACCATTCATTTTGAGATCCCTCGCAATAGTTTTAATTAATTGTCTTTTTCTAACTATTTGATTCTCTTTTATTTAGTTTAGTTATTTTATATTATCATATATATGGTATTGATTTAGGGTTTAGGGTTTTTGTTTTTTCTTTGCTAAAAAATAAAATAAATAATAAAATAATAATAATTCATGCTTAAACCATTTTCTCTCTAAATGACTTCATTCTTAATCATATTTTTACTTGTTGACCAATAACAAATCATATAATACGATATTCTCATATCTAAATGTGTGGAGCAACATGGCAGTGTGTGGGGTAGTGATTCAGTGTATGGAGCAGCAGTTGCACACCGATCATAAATACCATTCATTCGTAACGCTAAATTAAGAGTGGGACCCACACAATCAGAGAGGAGCGTTGTATTTCTCCAAATCTCGAATCCAAATTTTGAACCACACGATTCACGAGGCCCCATCTTCTCCATCCGATCATACTTTCCTACATCTCGAGGCTCATCTTTCATGTTTGACCCATCATCACTTTTCAACTGTGCCCTTGCTGCACTACCCCAGCTTTTAATTCTCGTATCTCTTATCTCTCTATCTGTAATTAACTCATATACAATTTCTTCCTTTTTTAAATTGGAAATTCTGATTAAATTAATTTTTAAATTTTACAAATTATAAAATAACTTATATTTAAATTTATACTATTGAAATTATAATTTATTGTATTAATTGAATATTTGATATTTCTATATTTATCTTATATCAATATTATTATAATATCAACTAATTTTTTATATAAAATTTTAATTTTTTATGTATTAAATTATTTATAATTAGTCAATTCATAATTATGAATTACTAACAATTTTTTCTAAATAATTAAATTTAATTAATGACTTATCTTTAAAAATATTGTGTTTATGTAAGATATTATAGATAAATTACATATTCAATTATAATATTATATTAAAATATTTAACAATCAAAATTTATATAAAATTTATTAGATTGATATTTTATAATATTAAAAAAAATATTTATTAA
>JBBPBS010001171.1:5951626-6012530 GCA_037974835.1 Cicer judaicum | reverse complement strand
ATACAATTTTGTCATTTTCAAATAATATACATCATATGTTTATTTAATTTATCTAACATATACAATAGAATTATTTAGTAATCGTAAATATTTAGAATTAAAATTATTTATTTAGAGTACCAATTAATTTTTTTGAAATTATTAAAAAATAAATATTGATTTAGAAAATGTATAATATTACACATGCATAATTTTATCATTTATATATAATATAATAAAATAGTATTATCAAGTCTATTATCCTCCGAACATCCTATCTATATATGTATATACACACTTATGTATCAAATAAATCCCAATTAACTTTTAGATCTAATATTAAATATGATAGAATCAGTTTTTTTTTTTTCTTATACTCAAAATCACAAGACTATATTTTTTAGTTTTTATATTCAAACCCTAAAGAAGTACTTCTATATCTCCATAATGGTAACTTATTTGAACATTTTATATATATCCCAAAAATTACGTTTTTTTTAATTAAATCACCCTGATTAGGAGTGTCTGAAAAAACATATTCCTTATGAGACCTATATCACTATAATGTTTAAAAAGATAATTTCTTATTTAATGTAATTTTGTCAATTCTAACGCAAAATCAACCATGCACTTCATTTGTAAAATTATATTTCAAAACTTCAGCAATTTTGCAAACTTTCTGTTTAATTTATGAAAATATTATATGTTTTTATTTTCTAAAATATGTACTAATTTTATCTTGATAAAAGACTTCTAAAATATATATTATTATGGAGAGAAAATTAAAATCTAGTTAATAAAAATAGATTTCTAAAATAATAAAAACATATTTTTGATATTTTTATCATATTTAGAAATATAAATAATTATTTTATAAAATATTTTACCAATTTATCCACAAATAAAATTAACACAAAATTTAAAAAATAAAAACAGAAAATATTTTCAACAAATTTTCGGTACCAAGGTGATTTTTGCCGTTCAAAATTTTATCTGTAGAATGGCAACATCGTCAATAATCTAAAACACATGGACAAACTTTCGTAGCAGTTTTTTCTAATGAATAGTTGCAACAAAGGAGAAGGATAATTAAAGTAAAATATTTTAGGAAAAGTCGTTAATTGTGTCAGCAAAACAAATAAAAAAAAACCGCAAGAATTGAATTCAAATCTTCTGTTCTTTATAAATGCATTTTTTATTATATATTATTTAATATTGTTTATTCTCTTCCGTTTCAAACATTTGAATGCCAACAAATTTGCACACATCAACTGAAACTTCAGCTTCTAACCTTTGTCAAGCCAAATCATCAATCATCAATCCTCAAACATATCGAACACAGACATTTTCTCCAACACTAGCATAGTTTTCAACTCATTGGAGCCAATTTTTCGTTGACCCCATTTTTTATTTCATTACATTTTTACTCAATAACGGTAATTAGATCCTTGTTGAAGTGTTTTCCACAATACCCTTTTGTCCATTCTTTCTTTATACCACTTTTTATGATTCAAATCTTCATGTTTTGATTGAAAGTTTGTGACTTTAGTAATTGGTGTTTTGTTTTTGCTTAAAAGGGTGATCAAAGTTTTGATTTTTATTGTTTTTTTGTTGATTTTCTACATCAGAGGCTGCAAGAGAGAGAAACTGAGGTGATGGTGATGAAGGAGAGAGACGAGGAACTTGCTTTGTTTCTTGAGATGAGGAGGAGAGAGAAAGAGAATGAAAAGAGCAACCTTCTCCTTCTTCAAAACTCTGAGGAACTTGATTTGTCCAATTTGGGTATGTTTTTTTTTTTTTGTTCTTATCATGTTTTGAGTGGCTTTTGTTATGTTCTGATAAATGATGCCATGCTATGTTGTGTTGTTTCACTATAGAATCCAATCATGAGAACTCTATGATTTCCAAGATGGTATCTTCAGTTCAACCAAGGAAGACTGTGGTTGAAGAGTTCTTGAATTCAGAGAATGATAAGTCTGATTATGAATGGTAATTTTGAATTTTTTGTAACTTTTTATTGTTGATGTTTGTGTTTGATTTAGTTACATATTTACATGAGTACATAAATCCAGTATCTATGTCTGAGTATCTGATGGCCATGTTTGAGTCGGTGCTTTATAGCATAGATCTTGTAAATCAATTGGATTCAAAAGTGAATCTAATTAAAAAACTATTCCTATTTTCCTTTTCTGTTTTCAATTTTATTGCCAACTTATTTTTATTCTATTTTCTGTTTTCTAACTGTTTGTACATAAAACACTGAAAATAAAAAGTGACAATTTTTTTAAAATAAAAGTGAAAACAAAAATAAAAAGGGAAAACTTTTCTGATACCAAACAGGCCCTTAAGTTTTGGAATGTTGTTGTTTCCATGTATAATTTGGTGTGAGAGAAATTCTTGTAGTCTAGTTCATAGCAGTCACAACAAAAAAAAGTTTTAAGTTATTCAAATTGAAAAATGATTGAAGTGTATGATTGTTGTGTTTGAGCGGTCCCCATTTGAAATAGCTGAAAAGTATTTTGCAGTTTTGTTGACAATGACAATTTGAGGATGCACATCTAGTTCCCACATGCAACCTTTAGGTTCCTGTTCTTGTCATCATTATTCATGATAAATGATTGATATTTAAATGGATTCTCTAATATTTATTATATCTCAATTAATCACCTTCTACTTTCTAATGTTGAAGTTGATTATGAATTTATGGTGCTAAGTGTTTTATCCAAAGGAAACAAGTTAACATCAAGTACTTTTCATGTATAATTTTCTGAGACTGATGTAATACTTGGAAATGAAAATCATTGAATACCTTAATATTCATATATTTATCTGGTTTGATTAAATGCAAATTTTCACAGAAATGAGTTCAATTCTGTGGGAAACCTTTCACGCTTAAAATAACCAAATTTCAAAATTCATACATTGAGCAATAGAGTCATATAGCATGCATTTTACTTCATTCTCAGTTTTTGCCTCTATATTGTGTTACAATTTTGGTTTATCAGAACTATTTCCTTCATACTAACAACAGTTTTCTGTTATCAGGCTTCTTACTCCACCTGATACACCTCTTTTCCCTTCTTTGGACAAGGAGTCACATTTATCAGTAAAGAGTGAAACAGAGCCTCGCAATTCTCGTCCAACAGCTTTAAAACCAAGGGTAAGAACTAAGAATGATTTCATATTATCTTTGGAAGCTGTTGAACCATTTAAGTTACTTAGATGCACATAGTATATGTCGTGTAGCACTTTTCCATTTTGATTCTTGGCTCATAGTATACTGATAAGTGCATAGATCGCTCTGCATTTTTTCGTATCTATTTTCTTTTGAAACTGACGTTGGTTTAGCTTATTTGATTATTGAACACATCCAATTTTCTTAATATGATGTATCATGTGTTGTAGGTAGCTAATATCCAAACAGAACCAACTTCAAGAAACAATGTAGTATCCAAGCATCATGCAGCCATGTCAGGATTTGGTTCCTCCAATAATAGCAGTAGAAGAATTTCATCATCAGCAAATCCAACTCCAGCTACTTCAAGATCTTCAACACCATCTGGAAGACCAACATTACCTTCAATAACTAAATCCTCTAGGCCTTCTACGCCTACCTCCCGAGCCGCCTTAACCTCGACCAAGTCAACAGCTCCATCAATGAGATCATCAACTCCTACTAGATCCACTTCGAGGGAGTCAACGCCTACTTCAAAGCCTTCCTTGACAGCTCCTAAGCCATCTCAAAGATCAGCAACTCCGGTTATTCGATCATCAACCCCTTCAAGGACATTTGGAGTATCTGCTCCTCCTACCAGACCTTCATCTGCATCAAAAGCACGCCCCGTTGTTGCTAAGAATCCGGTTCAATCACGTGGCATCTCTCCATCAGTTAAATCTAGACCTAAAGAGTCTCTGCATATGCCTGGCTTTTCTCATGATGCTCCTCCAAATTTGAAGACATCGTTGCCAGAAAGACCAGCTTCGGTCACTAGAAATAGGCCTGGAGTTCCAAATCCAAGATCAAATTCTGTTGACGCCACTAGCATTTCAAAATCTAGAAGGCAGTCTAACACTCCTTCGAAAGGACGTGCTTCTACCGGGTTTGCACACAATAATCATACCTCCATGCATGCTCTAAGTAGAGCTCGTTTCACCGATGGTGATGATGATGATAGCCCTGTTGTAATTGGGACAAAAATGGTTGAAAGAGTAGTGAACATGAGAAAACTTGCGCCTCCAAAGCATGAAGACCCTTCTGCCAACAACAATTCATACGGAAAATATTCTTCATCAGGTAGCACTGGATTTGGAAGTACACTTTCAAAGAAGTCTTTAGATATGGCAATTAGGCATATGGTATGTTCATTACTCCATTACATATATGTTGTTATATGCAACACTAATGATTTTGTAGTTTTAATTACTCCATTACATTATTGTTTACATATGCTTAAACTTGGTAATACTACCTTGAAGTTAATGGCTAGTATCTTAGAGTTATTTCTTTGATCTACATGACAATAACTTATGAAATGTCTATGTTGTTATTTGTTCTCTATATGGAAGTAATATTTAGTTAATGAACATAATAAATAACCTAATTGGCCGAATTTCGAGATCAAATCTCGTGTGTTCTAACAGTTTCTATTCTGCAGGACATAAGGCGAAGCGTTCAGGGAAATATGCGGCCACATGTGACAAGCATTCCGGCTTCGTCTATGTACAGTGTGAGATCAGTTAGTTCATCAAAGAGCAGGACAGTGAGTTTTTCTGATTCACCGCATGCCACAAGCAGCACTGCTAGCTCTACACCAAGTGTAAATAATAATAGTAACTCCATATCTTATGGAAGTGAGATTGAAGAAAATGACTTTGGAATCATATGATGGTCAAAGCATGATCATTACTGCTCTTGCCATTTTATTTGAATGTGGTGGAACAATTAGCACACGATATTGGCAATCTATTTTCCATGAAGATGTGCTAATGGTAGAAAGTTTGTAGCATAGCAGTACATTATCTACAAGTGTTGTGATACAATGAGAGGCTACCTTGAGATGTTTTATGAGCTTGTTTGTGGCACAAGGATCATTGTGCAGAACATTTTGAACTACCAATTCATGAGCTTGTTCAATTGTTACTCATTTAATGCTTTTAAGGTTCCCCATTAACTTGCCAAGTGCTATCTTAACCATATAGTTTAAAATTATTCAATGTTGTTTGATTATTTTGCTAGTCACTATATAAAAGTATTAATTTTCTCATTTTTCATTGAGAAATGATATAAAGACACATAAGTTCAGAACTGACACTTTATACGTTTGAAACTAACACTCTATACGTTTGAAAATGTAATGTAATACTTTCTCTCCTACCTCGGTCCTTTTACTATACACCTTAGTCGCTTTGCACACATAACCGACCTGTATTTTAAATGCTATCAAATATTTGATGTCAATTTGTGTGTTTATATTTCATTTCTCTATTTCATTCACCTCCAATAGCAAATGTCGAATTTGTTTACACTATGTATTTTTTTCTTATATGAGACCAATATTAAGATAGTATTAATACTATTATTTTATGATAGGTGAAGGTTAATAGTTAGTATATATGTTAGGAGGAGGGGAAGTGTAAGTAATTGTGTAGTGCCATAGTTAAGGATGTCTAGAAGAGTCGCCGTCGAGAAGAGTCGATTTTTTGTTTCTCCCAAACAGGTTTATCCGTATCTCCAGTAATTTTCTAATAATTCTTGTTTCTTGGTAATTTTAATAGTTTTGTTTTGCTGATTTTGCTATGAATTGCTATGGATTTTGTTGATTTTGCTATGAATTGCTATGGATTTTGTTGATTTTGCTATGGACTTCGCTTATTTTTCTGATTTAGCAGTTCTGCAATTATACATTCAAATATTATTAGTTTGCTATGGATTTTGCTTATTTGGCTGTTCTTTCAATCTGGATTTTTAGTTTGTGTAGGCTTTTGTGTTTGATTTGATTATTATGAACTGAACTAAATGGAATCTAGTTAACTGATCAAGGTCATGATTAAATCATTGCTTGAATTTGGTAGCGTTTGAGTAACGGTTATAGTCACTGTTTGTTATAGTAACTGATTTGCTTCAATTTTTTCTTTGAGAAAACATGCATGTAAAACAGGAATCGATGATTCAATGCAAAAGTCGAAACAAGTAAGAATCTCCATTTAGAAAAATTTGGACTTCATCCAACAACTTTACTTTATTGTCTCTACCTTCAATGCCACCATTCAAATGCCGTTCCTCCGACGCATGTATTTTTTTGTTTTATTTAACATCCATGTCCCAAATTGGTAATGTAATAAAAATTTCAGCAATGGTTTGTTGTGGAGCTTGAAAACATGGTAAAATTGGCAAAAAAAAGTGCAACTTGTAGGTCTTTTTTTATTTTTATAGTATTGGGTATTCAATTATGAGTTTTAGTGTTACATTGACCAGAAATGGAGGCTGTATTGGATATATAAGGAGAATGGCCCGTACACCTAATGCCTTAAGGTTTTGGGTTGAGATGTGGTGTCTAAATCTTTATTTAAGGAGAATGACACATACACCTAATGCTGTCTAAGTCTCTTATTAATCCTTATTTAGCCCATTCCGAATGTTTTAAGGAGAATGACACTTGTTTTTATGCTTGTAATGTGGAACTCACTTATAATGTGGAACTATACAACATATTGCATTTTGTGTAATGATGCAAAGTTCCTTTTTTCTTTCTTTCTTTCTTTCTTTTTTTTAGGAAAACAGATTTTGTAACAGTCCTCCAAAATATCCTCCTTCAACCATGGCACAGATGGAACCTTCCGGAATCGATATCGAGGTGGCAACTTCGTGTCACATTCTCAAGTTCGTTTTCGTTCTCTCTCTATTCAGTTCGATTTACATGGTTATTTATTGAGTAAAGGAACAAAGAAACGGTTGATTAATTATTTCTCTACCCTCATTTCTTTTCGCAGATTTCAATGGAACCCTATATTTTCATATCCAAATTCTCAAAGGCTTTCTACCTCACAAGCTAAGAACTTGAACCCTCCCATGTTTTTATTGGAAGTTTGTCATGGGTAACTTTACCCACCAGAAAAGGATAACTACTTTACCCACAAGAAAAACATAATTCAAGGCGTTTCTGTATGTAATAGTTTTCCAAAGTAAATTAACTCTGAACGCGTGTCGTAGCTCTCGGAAAAAATCTTAACAACTCGCGAATTTTCGTGGTAGTGATAAAATCTGGCAAAATACATACAACGACTTACTTTGACTTGACTGTAGTTAGTTCCTATTCTTATATAAAGCAGTTATTATGTTCTAAAAAAAAATGATTCACTCAGGCTCTCATTCACTCACTCTCTCACTCATTTCGCTTTGAATTTTGTTTCATCTGCGACAATAAATTCTGAAATGAAGCACAACAACAACGTCGACGATTCCGTTCCAAAGGAGAATCGTCCACGACCTCACAACGACGTTGAAGCTCCCAAGAAGTGTCGCAGTCGCACACGACGCACCGTGAACTAAGCTAACGTTGTTGGATTGAATCATAATCCTATAATATCTTTGGATTGGACTGTTCAAGAACAACTCGCTCTTCAAAATTCACCCACTAAGTTAGTTCTTCATCTTTAACAAGTTCTTTTTATTTTTCTTATATTATACTTTTGAGTATTAATAATAATAATAATAATAATAATAATAAAGAATGGCAACTAATTATATAACTAAGATTAATATTACAGTAAAAAATAAGGAATGATAAAAAATAATGAAATCATTTATTTATTGTTAAAGGTTTGCATCATCATGTTGTGGCATATAGTTAAGAAGATACGGACTAAGACAATACGCAATATAACTCTTCGACTCAAATGGAGAAATGTAAGTTTTGATATATACTGTGTTTATTTTTCCATTGTTAATAACATTTTCTTTTTCTTTAGCTAAACTCACTTATAACGTGGAACTATACAACATATTGCATTTTGTGTAATGATGCAAAGTTCCTTTTTTCTTTCTTTCTTTCTTTCTTTTTTTTAGGAAAACGAAGGAAAACAGATTTTGTAATAGTCCTCCAAAATATCCTCCTTCAAACATTGGCACAGATGGAACCTTCAGGACTCGATATTGAGGTGGCAACTTCGTGTCACATTCTCAAGTTCGTTTTCGTTCTCTCTCTATTCAGTTCGATTTACATGGTTATTTGTTGAGTATAGGAACGAAGAAACGGTTGATTAATTATTTCTCTACCCTAATTTCTTTTCGCAGATTTCAATGGAACCCTAATTTTACAAAACCAAATTCTCAAAGTCTTTCTGCCTGACAAGCTAAGAACTTGAACCCTCCCATGTTTTTATTGGAAGTTTGTCATGGGTAACTTTACCCACCAGAAAAGGGTAACTATTTTACCCACAAGAAAAACATAACTCAAGGCGTTTTTGTAGCTAATAGTTTTCCAAAGCCAATTAACTCTAAACGCGTGTCGTAGCTCTCGGAAAATTCTTAACAGCTCGCGAGTTTTTCGTGGTAGTGACAAAATCTGGAAAAATACATACAACGACTTACTTTGACTTGCCCTAGTTAGTTCCTATTCTTATTTAAAGCAGTTATTCTGTTCTAAAAAATATCATTCACTCACGCTCTCATTCACTCACTCTCTCACTCATTTTGCTTTGAATTTTGTTTCGTTTACGACAATAAATTCTGAAATGAAGCACAACAACAACGTCGACGATTCCATTCCAAAGGAGAACCGTCCACGACCTCACAACGACGTTGAAGCTCCCAAGAAGTGTCGTAGTCGCCCACGACGCACCGTGAACTAAGCTAACGTTGTTGGATTGAATCATAATCCTAGAATATCTTTGGATTGGACTCTTCTAGAACAACTCGCTCTTCAAAATTCACTCACTAAGTTAGTTCTTCTTTAACAAGTTCTTTTTATTTTTCTTATATTATACTTTTGAGTATTAATAATAATAATAATAATAATAATAATAATAATAATAAAGAATGTCAACTAATTATATAACCAAGATTAATATTATAGTAAAAAATAAGGAATGATAAAAAATAATGAAGTCGTTTATTTATTGTTAAAGATTTGCATCATCATGTTGTGACAGATAGTTAAAGAAGATACGGACTAAGACAATACGCAATATAACTCTTCGACTCAAATGAATAAATGTAAGTTTTGATATATACTTTTTTTATTTTTCCATTGTTAATAACATTTCCTTTTTCTTTAGCTAAACTCACTTATAACGTGGAACTATACAACATATTGCATTTTGTGTAATGATACAAAGTTCCTTTTTTTTTAGGAAAACGAAGGAAAACAAAATTTGTAACAGTCCTCCAAAATATCCTCCTTCAACCATGGCACGGATGGAACCTTCCGGACTCGATATCGAGGTGGCAACTTCGTGTCACATTCTCAAGTTTGTTTTCGTTCTCTCTCTATTCTGTTCAATTTTCATGGTTATTTGTTGAGTAAAGGAACAAAGAAACTGTTGATTAATTATTTATGTACCCTATTTTCTTTTCGCAGATTTCAATGGAACCTTAATTTTTCATATCCAAATTCTCAAAGGCTTTCTGCCTCACAAGCTAAGAACTTGAACCCTCCCATGTTTTTATTAGAAGTTTGTCATGGGTAACTTTACCCGCCAGAAAAGGGTAACTACTTTACCCACCAGAAAAGGGTAGCAGTCGCTCACGGCATACCGTGAACTAAGCTAACGTTGTTGGATTGAATCATAATCCTGGAATATCTTTGAATTGGACAATTCAAAAACAACTCGCTCTTCAAAATTCACTCGCTAACTGAGTTCTTTTTGTTTAACAAGTTCTTTTTACTTTTCTTCATTCAAGTAATTATATTATACTTTTGAGAATTAATAATAATAATAATAAAGAATAATAATAATAATAATAATAATAATAAAGAATGCCAACTAATTATATAAGCAAGATTAATATTATAGTAAAAAATAAGAAATGATAAAAAATAATAAAGTCGTTTATTTATTGTTAAAGGTTTGCATCATCATGTTGTGGCAGATAGCTAAGAAGATATGGACTAAGACAATTTGTTTATTTTTCCATTGTTAAAAACATTTTCTTTTTCTTTAGCTAAACTCACTTCTAATGTGGAACTATACAACATATTGCATTTTGTGTAATGATGCAAAGTTACTTTTTTTTTTCTTTTTAAGAAAACGAAGGAAAACAGATTTTATAACAGTCCTTCAAAATATCCTCCTTCAACCATGACTCGAATGGAACCTTCCGACTCGATATCGAGGTGGCAACTTTGTGTCACATTCTCAAGTTCGTTTTCGTTCTCTCTCTATTCTGTTCGATTTTCATTGTTATTTATTGAGTAAAGGAACGAAGAAACGGTTGATTAATTATTTCTCTACCCTATTTTCTTTTCACAGATTTCAATGGAACCCTAATTTTTAATATCCAAATTCTTAAAGGATTTCTCCCTCACAAGCTAAGAACTTGAACCCTCCCATGTTTTTATTGGAAGTTTGTCATAGGTAACTTTACCCACCAGAAAAGGGTAACTTTACCCACCATAAAAACATAACTCGAGGTGTTTTTGTGGCTAATAGTTTTCCAAAGTAAATTAACTCTGAACGCATGTCGTAGCTCGCAGAAAATTCTTAACAGCTCGCGGGTTTTTCGTGGTAGTGTCAAAATCTTGCAAAATATATACAACAACATACTTTGACTTGACCGTAGTTAGTTCCTATTCTTATTTTAAGTAGTTATTCTGTTCTAACAAAAATCATTCACTCACGCTCTCATTCACTCACTCTCTCACTCATTTCGCTTTGAATTTTGTTTCATCTGCGACAATAAATTCTGAAATGAAGCACAACAACAACGTCGCCGATTCCGTTCCAAAGGAGAACCATCCACGACCTCACAACGGCGTTGAAGCTCCCAAGAAGTGTCGCAATCGCCCACGGTGCACCGCGAACTAAGCTAACGTTGTTGGATTGAATCATAATCCTAGAATATCTTTGGATTGGACTGTTCAAAAACAACTCGCTCTTCAAAATTCACTCGCTAACTGAGTTCGTCTTGTTTAACAAGTTCTTTTTATTTTTCTTCATTCAAGTAATTATATTATACTTTTGAGTATTAATAATAATAATAAAGAATGCCAACTAATTATATAACCAAGATTAATATTATAGTAAAAAATAAGGAATGATAAAAAATAATGAAGTCGTTTATTTATTGTTAAAGGTTTGCATCATCATGTTGTGGCAATAGCTAAGAAGATACGGACTAAGACAATACACAATATAACTCTTCGACCCAAATGGATGATTGTAAGTTATGAAATATACTTTGTTTATTTTTCCTCTTGAAAAAACATTTTCAAAGTGTCTTCTCATACAGATTCCCTTCTTCCACGTAGGAATGAACCCATACATATCTTGATTATGGTTTCATTCTATATTTTTATTATATAGCATATCAACTTGCATAAACACTTCTAAGAAAATTTAATAGAGAAAACAAGCAATGACATTTCCACAAACTATTATTAACTTGTTTACATGATAACTTATTACTTCAATAAAAATAATTTGACCGACCGACCACTTTTACTTTATTACAAAAATATCTTGTGAAAAACGTTTATGATATAAATATTGATAAAAATGTAAATTAAATAATATTGATAAATAAAATAATTAATTATATTAAAAAATTTATATAGTAAGTTAAATAAGCAACATAAAAATTAACCAGTGTAATTTATTACCTAAATGAAATACCTATCAATAAGCCATTAACTAAGTTATTAATGTGATGATCCAAACATGAACTACCGTGAAGGCCTCTTTCCACTTCCGAACTTTTTCACTATCTCGAAACCTTTCTCCATGCTTAACCAAAGCATGTGCGAAAGATCCTCACATCGGTGGGGTCTACATCGTAGAAGAAGCATAGTCGGGAGAGAGAAGCACGACGGAAGAGAGAGATTGCTCGATTGCATTGAGGAGCTCTGGCGCAATAAGTTCTTCTCTTTGAGGATCGTAAGACACGACCATTTAGATAGGAAGAATCAAAATTCATAACACTTTCTTCTCTCTTCTGCTATGATCTCTTCGTTTTCTTTCCATATGTTATCTCCTTGACAATTATGGAAGTAGTTGAAAATATAAACACTTATGAAGAAAATTATTGTTAGGCCCAGTCCACATCACAGTGGTAGTCCCACATCGTTAATACTAATATTGTATACTTTCTTTACATCTCTCGACAAACTCCACCACCTTCTTGATCTCTCTTATTATTATTATCATCATCATCATCATCATCTTCAAAATGTGCAGCTAAAAATGAGAATAATGGTAGTATAGATTGGGAGAAAAGACCTGGTGGAATGCTTGTTCAGAAAAGACAAACTCTTGAGTCTTCTTCTAGTCATATGATCAAAATCAATGTCTCTCATGGTTCATATCACCATGAGATTAATGTTCCTGCACAATCAACTTTTGATAAAGCATTGGATCATATGCATTTTGGATTTTTTATTTCTTTCTGCTTATTTAGTCCTTTTTGTAATAATAATTCTCAATGTTTGTACCCTCCTTTGGTATCTGGTTGGAGTGAAATACATGTCTAAGGTTATATTGTTAGAAGATCCAGCCAGCAAAGAGAGGAAGATTGAACATATTTTTACAGCCACTAAAGAAGTTTTATGTGTTAGAATAGAAGTTGACAAGTTATATCAAAAGGTGATATTCTTTATCATGCAATTATTATTATTTTTTTAAAATTAGGGAGAGAGAAAATTATTTTACAATTATCTCAAAAGAAATTTTTACTTTTATAAAGCCAAACTTTTACTATTGAGATGACACTTCATAGACTATATTCTTTATTATGCAACAATTGTACTAAAATTTAAAAACTAAGGTTAAGTAAAATGTGATGATTGTTAGGTGATTGTTTTGGAAAGGATTATTAGTGGTGGAGCTAAGGTTGAAGATAAATAATTTGTTGTCTTGACTAAATTGATTGTGGTTCAACTGCTTAACTTGACTCTAGTGTTGCTGAGGGAGAAGCCAAAATGCGGCGAGGAATTGTGGTTAGTGGAAGTATAATTTCACAACTTCATAGTTTGTTATGCATATACCAAATTAATAATGGAGCTCACATTTAAGTCCTTGAAACTACACAGGTTCGACGTGTACAAAGTTATGTAGACACAATTGACAACATGAAGGCAAGATATTCTGCTGCTAACAATGCAGTTTCAGTACCAAACTAATAATGACACAATTGAATCAGAATTTGGAAGATTGAAGTCTCCAATAACAATTCAATCTTCTACTGTGATTACTCGAGAATGGGAAATTTTGGGTAACTAAAAGTTTTGTTACTAATTTTGTATAATTCAAAAAGAGGCTTCTATCAACACTTAACCTTAGTAATGTCAAGTTAGTTTCAATAGGGAAGAGTTAATATGCTTGTACTAATTTTATATGTTTCTCACTCTATGCATAAATAAACACTTGCCACTTTGAAAATGTTGGAAACAGGAGAGAAAAAAGGTTTGAGGAACAAATGAAATGCTTCTAGATCGTAGAATTTAATTAAGTTTGGTTAGATAACTTTGTATATATACTGGTTCGAATAGAATGATCATTGATTTTTTCTTATTGTTTGTCTTAACATAGGTTTTAAAGGTAGGGTGTGTGTATTTTGTTATTTAATTAGATGTGAGAAATAAAAGCTATGATTTTTTTAAAAAAAAGTTAATTATTTAAATTGGTTGATTCATTGATGTAATAAATTAATTTTGAATTTGACTTAATAAATCAATTTTTGAATTTTGATTTGTTACATATATTATTTTAGTAGATTTTATAATTTAGTCCAAATTGAAAAGAAAAAAAAAACATAAATTTATGGAAGGAGAAGAAGAATACGTCAAAAGAAAAAATTTAGTACAAATTGATGAAAGAAAATTTGAGATTTTCAATAAACAAGGTAAGGGATACTGACAAAAGTTAAGTTTATTATTTTTAAAGATGAAATGATACTATTTTTAGCTTTTCATTTTTAATTAAAAAATAATAATTTAAAAAAATCGAAAATAAACACCTTCAAATCCTGCAACATTATTTTTTAATTAAAAAATAGATTTTTTTATAAAAGAAAAATCTATAACAAATGCACTCATTATGCTAATTATGGATGAGGTAAGTCTGGAGTTGTTATATGATCGCGCGGCAGTGGGTTAGTTAGGACTTGAATGTAATGATATGTTTTCATACCAACAGTTTAGATAAATTCCTGTGAAATTTTGTTTATTAGTTTGCAATCAAGAACGTGTGTGAATTAATAATAATCTTAACATTAACACTACAATTTTAACATATTTATTGGATGGGTGGTTGATTTTTCCTTCAAAGTTTTCTTTATATAACATGCATGTTCTTAATGTTTTGTTTACCAAAAATATATAAATTTTTATCAGGTGCAGTTAATTTCACGAGCATTTAATGCTATAGTGTGAAGAGACATGTGGTGTAAGGATCATTTTGGAAATGTGATTTGAACATTATTCATTTTTTATGGATTAAATTTCAAATATTTATAATACAGAAAGATGTGTAGATCTTGAGACGTTACATGTACCAAGAATTCGAACATGGGTGTATACCAAGAATTTGAAGATGAAACCAGATTAGTTCCAATATGAGA
This sequence comes from Cicer judaicum, assembly GCA_037974835.1. Classification (NCBI taxonomy): domain Eukaryota; kingdom Viridiplantae; phylum Streptophyta; class Magnoliopsida; order Fabales; family Fabaceae; genus Cicer; species Cicer judaicum. The sequence goes on along the minus strand of JBBPBS010001171.1, from coordinate 5,997,778 downwards.
GGACAGCTGGTAATAGTTAAATTTTTATTTTAAAAAAACAATTAAACATAAAGAAACTCATAATAAGTCAAATATGGATAACACTTGTCAATTCGAGTAGTAATTCATAATATTGTTTTATAAACTATAAATTACTAATGATTAATTTTAATGAGAGGGTGAATCAATAATCTAAAACAATAACAACAAAAAATCATTTGTCTTTAAATTAATTTGGGACGAGACAATTAATCCGTACTCAATTCTTAACCTTTATTTTGACCACTCGTTTTATTATTTACGGAATAAGACGAATTTACGGGACGATCCAAATGTTATAAATTTTTGGTAGTGATGATGCAATCTATAATTGAATGTTATCACGGCTAATAAGATTTAAGTCTTAAAATTCATTCTATTTTTACTAATTATAATTATCATTTAAGAGTCGAGACATTCTATCAATCAAAATGTATTTACTTCCAATTTATATTTACTTTGTTTTCATTTTTGTTTAATTTGGTTTGTATATTTCAAAATACTCATGTTTTGACTTAAAACATTTTGAATTTGTTAAGTAACCCACAAAAAAGAATTTCATGGTGACAAATATCAAATCTTTTGTTACCAAATTACATGGAGTTTTAAGGAATTTCAAGTAAAATAAATATATTTTGTTTAATTATACAAGAGTATTAGTATAAATTTAATTATATAAATAATAATAGAATTTTGTTATTTAGTAATTTAGTTATAAGCCTTTATTAAATATTTTTTTCATCTTCTTATTATTTTTATGTTTTGTTGTACATAACCACCCTTATGTTTTGAGTAAAAAAGAAGGAAAACAGTTTGTAACAGAATTTCTAAATATTCTCTTTCGGCGATTATGGAACCTTCCGAACTCACGTGGCAACTTAGTGTCAAGTTCGTTGAAATCTGCAAAAATATGTTAGAGAAATAACTGTTTCTTCTTGGTTCCTTTACTCAATGGATAACAGAATAAAGAGATAACGAAAACGAACTTGACACTAAGTTGCCACGTGAGTTCGGAAGGTTCCATCATCGCGTGATAAACTTGACACTAAGTTGCCACGTGAGTTCGGAAGGTTACATCATCGCGTTATCTCTTTATTCTGTTATTTATTGAGTAAAGGAACCAAGAAGAAACAGTTATTTCTCTATCCTATTTTGCAGATTTCAACATAACCCTAGTTTTTCATATCTAAATCCTCAAAGCTTTCTGTCTCACAAGAACTTAAACCCTCCCATATTTTATTGGAAGTTTGTATTTGTTTTATGTTTTAGCTACAGGTTGTTTCTCATCTTTAATCAATCTCTTTAAATTCTCAATTTTTCTCTTTTTGAGTTTGTAATTTTTACTCTTTCTGTTTGAACGAAAAAAATTTAGTTTTTTTGTGTGTTGATTTTTCTACTGAACTGCTATGACACTTGCAGGTGATTAAGAAGGAATCACTGCTAGCTGGACAAACACAAGTAATATAGGTAATATGAAAAAATTTGCTTCTGGGTTTTTGTTGCTTTCGATTACATTATTTATCTTTTTCGGTTTTCTTGGGTGTTTAGTTTTTGAAAGATCTAGCTGAATTGTTTTGAAGTTTAATTTTTTAGAAGAGAAAATGTGTAAGTGTTTTTATTTTTTGTTAATGTTGAAGGGAATGAAAATAACAGAGTTCACTTGTTCCACATCATAAATTTGTGTAAAGATCAATTTTGTTGTGTTGTTTGGGTTCTTTGTTCCAATAATGTTCAATAGCTTAAATTGGATTTTATGTTTTAGTTATTTTGCATACTTATGTAGTATCTCTTGGTTATAGATTCTCATATTGTTTTTATTTGTTTAGTCTAGAAAGGCATTAAGAATAAGTTCCAACAACAAATATAAATCATGAGACTTCTTTCCAATAACAAATATAAATCATGAGATTTCTAAGCTTTAAGTGCTAACCCCGTCGTTATCATATCTTTGACATTTTCTTTGGTTTTTAATCGTGTCTATAGATCTTAAATTCCTCATTTGTGTCTTCATCTACAACAGAATATTCTTTAAGAGATGAAAGAAGCTAATTCAAGTGTAACCACTAATATCATCAACAACAATGAGTTTCACAGTAAGGTACTCGATTTGTAGTTTTCCATAAAAGTTAAACTACCATAAATATTTTTTTGCATGATGGTGTTAATAATTTGGTACTCTATTCTTTCTTGGGTTTCCTATCTATCTTTGATTTCTTGTATTTGTTTACTATACTTCCAAATCCAATGTGCCTCAATGATTTTAACTTATGAAACAGTTTGCTTTTCACTCGACTTTTATTAATGTGATGCTTAATTACATTCTGTACTGATGTTTTTTATTTATTTCTATCATTCTTTGAATTGGCAGCAAAGTGTTAAAAGCATTCATTTTGGTATTGAAATTTGTTTAGTACACCAAAGTAGTGAAAAGAGGATACTAACATGTGAAGTAAAAAATCAAGTTATTATTTTTTAATCTGACATTACCTATGGAAATAAATGTTATGTGTTACCTTTACATATGACATTTCCATGGGAATGTTTTTTATTTTTTAGTTTAACTTTACCCACGGATAAGCCGTGGGTAACTTTACCCATGAGAGAAAATCATTCGCTCACTCTCTCACTCATTTCTCTTTGAATTTTGTTTCGCCGGCGGCAATGAATTCTGAAATGAAGCTCAACAACAACGTCGCCGATTCCGTTCCAAAGGAGAACCGTCCACCACCTCACAACGGCGTTGAAGCTCCCAAGAAGGGTCGCGGTCGCCCACGGCGCACCGTGAACTATGTTAACGTTGTTGGATTGAATCATAATCCTGGAATATCTTTGGATTGGACTGTTCAAGAACAACTCGCTCTTCAAAAAGAGCTCGCTAAGTTAGTTCTTCTTCTTATTATATTATACTTTTGAGTATTATTAATAATAATAAAGAACGTCAACTAATTATATAACCAAGAATAATATTATAGTAAAAAATAAGGAATGATAAAAAATAATGAAGTCATTTATTTATGGTTAAAGGTTTGCATCATCATGTCGTGGCATAACACTGTATGCAAAGATAGCAAAGAAGATACCGACTAAGACAATACGCGATATAGCACTTCGACTCAAATGGATGGATGTAAGTTATAATATATACTTTCTTTATTTTTTCATTATTAAAACATTTCCTTTTTCTTTAGCTAAACTAACTTCTAATATGGAACTATACAACATATTTCATTTTGTTTAATGATGCAAAGTTCATTTTTTTTTCTTTCTAGGAAAATGTGCTGATCTTCCAATCCAGTCGTCCGACTCGACTGATCTTCCAATCCAGTCGCCTAACTCTGCTGATCTTCCAATTCAGTTGCCCGACTCGGCTGATCAGCCAAACATTCTATCAACTCATCCTCCAGAAGATGTAAGGATGGACAATGATGATGGCATCTCTTATGATGGTTGGTTCCTTTCACAAATTTAAATCATTTGATGCTTGCATACATCATTTATCTCTTGTATTAAACTTTGCATTTTTCTTTTTTACAGACATTGGAGTTCTCTCGGAGACAGCTCAACAAGCCTGAGATTTGATGAAAGCAAATCTTGCTTCTTTAGATGATCTAAATTTAAACTATGTAAATGGAAATCCTCATTTATCTCAGCTCAACTGATTTAATTTAATCAATTGTACATGAAAATGATTTTGTTTATTTAATTTAATTTAACTTTTTCTGTCCTTTTCATTTTTTTAAGGATAACATGGATCTTTACTTGCAAATGGAAAATAACTTTAATGAAGTTTTGAATGAGTAAGTTGTAGATGATTGTTTTTAGTTTTTAACTTACATCTAAATTAAATTGAATGTTGTTGCCTTCGCCACCTTGAATCTATTCTTGTTATGTTTCGTTTTCAAAGAATTATAAATGTCTAACTTGTTCTAATATAACTCAAAGTAATGCACTTTCTTTCTTGTTTTTCTATTTGTTTTTGCAGTACAAATATCACGAAAAACCCCACATTTTCGTGTTAGTTTGAATGAAATTCCGAACAACGTCATACTTCCATGGATAAATTACCATATGTTGATATTGGATTGAAGTTGAACCGACATTTATCAAAGAAGATAGAATGCAACAAGATGACAAACATCGAATTGAATTGTCCTTCTATCGTAGTGTTTTTGCACTGTACTCTTTTTCCCTTCATCATGGTTTTGTCCATTTGGTTTTCCTGATAAGGTTTTTAACGAGGCAGTTGCTCATCTTGTTTCCTTGGATGGGTATTGATCTAGTCCCCCAAGTTCTTTTCCTTTCATGAATTCTTGAGATTTAAATGACTAGTAGATTTAAATGAATGCCGTTTTTGATTTGTATGCATTTTTTTGGTATCATACAATATGAAATTAACCATGAAATTGCTATAATAATAATAGATTAGCTCTAAAGATGAAAGTGTTCTATCATATATATATTCTACAACCAATTCAAACAACTTATATACTCTAATAGAATATTAAATGAGTTTGCATCTCATTTTTAAAAGTTAATTTAAAGAATAAGAGTATTCAAATACATATATCCATCCAATAGTCAAATCCCAAAACTTTGATATCATGGGACTCTAATCCGTATCAGCATAATTATGGGTGTAAGCATCAAAACTTTAAATAAAATTAATTTTCTTGTTTTTATGTAAAAGAAAGACATATAAATATTAACTAACTCCTAATTAAAATAGTTGTCTTCTCACAATATTAAAGAATGAATTTAAAGTTATTTTTGAAAAAATAGCATTAAATATGAACAAATAATTTTTTTTTATAATTAAGTTTAGATGGAGTAATTGATTCCAGAGAGAGTATGCATATTTGTTTCCACTAGTAAAAGTATAAATGCCATACAATTGAAATTTGAACCCTGTAAAAAGGTTTTTTGACGTGTACTAGAAATGGAAGCTTTTTCTCCTTCTTGTCTATATGATTTCATGACATGACTGAGTCATGTTTCTGTTTCATTGTTCATTTTATCAAGCAAAAGAAAGTAGAAACATAAAACACGGAAAAAAGAAGAAAAACATGTCACTTTCATAGTTTACCCTACACACACACAACACTAATCTTACATATTTGTTATCACTCATTTCCATTGATATTCATTTCATTTCCCTTTTTAAAAAGTCATTTATGGATTCACACGTTTCTTCCAACCTTTTAATATTGCTATCACTCATAATAAATTATCAGCAATTTTCTTACCTTTCTCTTTATCAGAATAAGACTAAAAATCTTATCTTTTCAATATTTTTATCAGGGTATGATTTTTGGTTTGTCACTGATTCAAACCATGATGTGAAAGCAAAAAAAACCATTTTCTTTTTACCCTTTACTGTGCATATAGTGTTTTCCTTCCAAGTTGGAAACTTGGTTAGTTTTATGATTTTAATATGTGTGATGAATTTGTCAAACAAATGTGGTTGGAAGGTTTTATGGTAGCTTAGGAGATTGATGCTGAGGCCATAGTCATGATTTTCAATTGCTTTGGTTCCTTGAATTGGTGTAAAGGGAAAGGTGAACCTGTTGAGCAGCCACTTGAACTAGGTACAGAAAATGAACATGGCTTTGAATTATTTGCTTTCTTTTTTTGTTGTCTTACTCTCGGGTTCGATGCTCTGGTAGTCCGGATTTTGATCATAAGATAAGTAAAGTCTGATAAAACATTGTTCCAAGCAGATTTTGAACTCTGATTTCGGTTTGACCTTAAATGAAGTTCATTAATCAGTGTAGCCCAACAAGTTTTTAAATTTGCATTATGGATCAATTGTTTGCATCAAATTGTACACAGGTCCTTGACTTTGTAATTGTCATGATCTGTTGTTTTGTTTGTTCCCTTTCATCCATCCTTCCCTCTTTTGTTCCTTTTTGTAGTCTCCTGTTCAAATCCCAGATAAATGTTTTTTACAAAGCTTGAAATTGGCTATCTATCTGTGGCAATAGAGGATTGATTACTTCATGCACAGATTCCATTTTCAGGAAATTGTGTGTTCTCTTTCTATCAAAGCCACACATAAATTGTTGCAGGTTTTTCAGGGAATTGAGACTGAATAGAATTGGAGTTGATGGCAATTAACTTCAGGCTATCAAATAGAAAAACTTAATCTTAGTTTTTGAGCTTTTAATTTTTTTTTAGTATTCTGCTGTTAAAATTAATTTTAGTATTGAGCTTTTAAAATTTATTTTAGTATTATGTAGTGAGGAGAGTAGATCAAATGGAGAATAGTCAAATCGTTAGAGACAGAGAAAGACCTAGGAAAACTATTAGGAAAGACCTAGAGATTAGTGAGCTGGAACGAGAACGAGGTATGTTATATGATTGGACGCTATGGCGTCATTTGATCCATGTAGTTAACCCTACCTAGTGGCTCAATATAGAAACATTTAGGACATGCCATGGCTTTACTTACTAGTACAATTATAAGTTTAGTTCTTCTCTTTTTTATTCTCTAACATACAATCAAAAGTCAAACCATGACCATACATATTGGATAGATTCCAATTTTACAATGTCAGGATCTATCTGTTGCAGAGAATGATTAATTGCAGGTCAAACCTGGGATCAACATGCAGAGTTATAATTTGTATCTCTTGAACCACTTAGTACTACCAAGTCCATCTTTATGGGATTGATATCCTTTTTAAAATGTTAATATTAATAGAGAAATCAGTGCTATCTTTATGGGATTGATATCTATCTTTCTCCGCTTATTAGGGGAAAAAGAATTTGGTAATGCGAAATTTAGCTGGAAGATCAATCAAGTCTGACCAAATGTTGACCTAATCAGGGTTTGTACTCAGATACTCCCGATTAATTCAACTTTAATTAAAACTCATCGACCACTTCCGTATTTACTTATATCTTAGTCAATTTCTCCCATATAGCTAAAATTATTACAAATTATATAAGTAAAATATGCATGTGAAAGTGTCTGGATCTAGTGAGACTTCATTTGACTTGGAGATTCTCATCCTAAAACTGACATTCTTGACCCTTTTCAAATGTTCACAGTTTGAGAAATGTTGTATTCACTGTTTTCTTGTGTGTAAAGCTTTGTGTTTGTGATTGACAGTGAAGGAAACTAAACTTTTTAGCTATAACACATTGAGATCTGCTACAGGAGATTTTCATCCTTCATGCAAAATTGGTGGTGGAGGCTATGGAGTTGTCTACAAAGTGAGGATCATCACCATTATTTTTTTTTTTGTCTTATTGCTTACAATCATTACATAAAATCGTTATTTTTTTGCTTGTTATTAATATTTGCAGGGAATTTTGAAGGATGGTACTGAAGTTGCTATCAAGTCACTTTCTGTAGAGTCTAAACAAGGAACACATGAATTTATGACAGAAATTGATATGATATCAAATATAAAACATCCAAATCTTGTGAAACTAATTGGCTTCTGTGTCGAGGGTAATCATCGAATATTGGTGTACGAGTTTCTGGAGAACAATAGCCTTGCAAGTTCTTTGCTAGGTAATATGTGCTTTTATATGATCATTATCTAACTAAAATTGCTTTTCAAAACTTTCCACTTCTGAAAACAATTATTATCTTCATATAGTCTGGTGCATACGAGTTGTATCACAACTCAATACAAAACTGAATGCAGTTGATATGAATTTCTAGTGTGTATTTGAATCTCATTTTGAATCTCAATTCATTCTAATGAGTCATTGTTGAAACTTACTTTGTTTTTACTTAAAAAAATATAATATTTTTATTGGTAGTGTATCTTATCTTTCATAATAATAATAAGATTTGACTCACGATTAGTAAAATAAGTCTTTTGATTCACGATTTGATAATCATTTTCTGGTGCTTCCTAGATTATAACCTCTATGTTTGGATAAAACTCACTTTCCCAGTCTTCCTGGTCTTTGTTGCTATTTTAGTATTTATACAGTGTATCAAGATTTTGAAGTCAATGTGGCGCAAATTTAGAAGCTTCATAGTATAACTTCTGTATTTGATTACGTTTATGTGAAGGTTTGGATATGCAGTATGCTAATGGAGAAATAATTTTGTTTATAGGTTCAAAAAGTAAATGTGTTCCTCTGGATTGGCCAAAGAGGGCTGCTATTTGCCGCGGTACAGCTTCTGGTCTAAGCTTTCTTCATGAAGAAGCTCAGCCAAACATTGTTCACAGAGATATCAAAGCTAGCAACATATTGTTGGATGAGAATTTCAATCCAAAAATTGGAGATTTTGGTCTTGCAAAACTTTTTCCTGACAATGTCACACATGTTAGTACCCGAGTTGCCGGAACAATGTAAGCATAGATGCATAATATTGTGTGACTGGTAACTAAACTTTTTCTTTTGATTATCGCTTGTAAGTTAGTTTAATCGTTTTGTAATTTTGTCGTAAACTCATTTGAATTACATGTTTTGTATGAGCAGGGGATATCTTGCACCCGAATATGCGCTTCTAAGTCAGCTCACAAAGAAGGCTGATGTATACAGTTTTGGAATTCTTATGCTTGAAATTATCAGTGGTAAAAGTAGTAGCAAAGCTGCATTTGGTGACAACATTTTGGTTCTGGTGGAATGGGTATATTTCTTGATCCTTTTTGTATGAATATAATGTTGATTTAAGAGGGATTGAGAAGGGAGTTTAATCAAGCGCTTCAAAACCTTTTCCAAAAAATGAACTTCAAAATGAATAAAACAACAACTAAATTTTATCCCAATAAGTTGAGTCAACTAAAAAGTAAGAGGTGCAACACGAATATTTTCCGAGATATCATTCATCCTAAACACAAGAACAGAAAAATGAATCTCGACAGAAAATAGATTCTAATAAAAATACGCAAAATTGTACTTTTACCATAATTTTTTGGGATTAATTATTTATCATAACTTGACATGAATACCAAAATTAAGATAAAAGACTTTTGGTGCAATTTTGCCTTACAAATAATAATGCTCATAACTAAGAACTCAAAAGGTTGCAATACATGGAAGTTGCATCCTATTTTATTGTTGATCATGGAACATGTCATTCATGTATGCAGGCATGGAAGCTGAAAGAAGAAAATAGGCTTCTAGAACTTGTCGATTCAGAACTAATCGATTACGATGAAATCGAGGTGTATCGGTTTCTTGTGGTTGCTCTATTTTGTACTCAATCAGCAGCACACCATAGGCCAACCATGAAACAAGTACTAGAAATGCTTTCCAAACAAGTTCATCTTAATGAGAAGGCATTGACTGAGCCTGGAATATACAGATGGAATACCTCAGGAAAAAGGAGTGGTTCATCGAATGAGACATCGTCGTCATCTCAAATAATTAAGTACAAAAAATCTGAAAATCGATATCAAACCTCGACGCAATTTAGCAGTACTGATATTGTGACAGAAATGTTTCCTAGATGATGGTTACATTAATATGTGCAGATGATGTTTGGTCATATTTCTGTGGTATGTGATGTATTTATTGTTTTAGTTGTCAGAATCCTTCTATATTTTCACTTTGCTGATTATTACTTTCTGGTGTTAAAGGCATGATGATGAATCTTATTTCTTATTTTGTTGGATACTACATTAAATAAATTATAAATGTTTATGTATTTACTTTTCTCATTGATACATATATTGATCTTCACAAAAAAAATTAATCACCAATATGTAATCTATAAAAGTAAGGTAGATTATATGCAGTTTTTATAGTTCACTACCCCTCCTCTTCATTGGGTTATCTTTGGTTTGATTCACTTATTCCACTGCTAATTATATTGATCATTAAACACTACTGGATAAAGATACAAAATGTCTAGTATATATAATCCTTCCAACCAGGGATAATTTTAGTTGTTTTTTATAATAAAATAAAAAATCTGATGTTAAATCGAGATGAATTCAAGGGTTTAGAACATGTGGTTTAATATAGACGGCATATTCTACTATGGAATACTTTGATATGTGGTCCACAATACACCGGCGTTCTTAAAACAACTGAAGTTTACAATTCTTACGATTTGACAAAAAGAGAAAAATCAATAAATTGACTTTTGACAGATATATTTGTTTTTCTTTATTTTTTGTTGAATTGTACTAATTAAGTCACCATCTCACCCATATGAACGATGAGAATTTTAAACTACTTTTCAATAGTGGCATCTTTCATAGTTGAAATTTTCAACTACTTTCAAATATCAGTCAATGAATGACCTAATTAAAATTTAAAATGAAGACGTTTTAACATCTCTCCTTTAAACTATCTAATCGTACTACTATAACAAAAATATGCAAAAGTTGTACCCTTATGTTTTTCTAAATGTTAGGTTAGAATTTATTGGTTTGTTGACTAGGGTTTATTGTGTGAGCTTCAAAAATCATATATGAATTTGAAATATTGTTCTGGACGTAACAGAATAAATGAATGTTATGTATGGTAAATAACATTTGAGAAAATGTAGTATCTTAAAGTGGCCTTTGACACTTGATAACTTTAGAAATATTATTTGAGTGGTCTTTTGATGACGGCTATGGTGTTAGTACAGATTTTTCAAAGGAGAAAGTTTAGAGTGTAAAATAATAATGGTAATTAGATCTAAATTTAGTAGATATCAGAAGAGAAAAAAAAATCCATGATAAGTAGCATAAAAAACTGCATAATAGATATAGGTACAGAGATAGATAATTACCTGTAAAATTAAACAGATATAGGTGCAGGTACGAGTACTATAGTACTCACCCTACACTTATGTAAATATATTATTTATTTATTTATTTATTAGTATTTAGTTTAATTAATTATTTTTTTTTTATATTTTAACATCTATTAATATTATTGGACTACTACAATATTTATAATTAAAAGATAAATCTTTGCAAACTTTTTAAGAATTTAATTATAATGAATAAGTAAATAATTGTGACTTTATAAGTAAGAGTTGTGTCTTATTAATAATGACTTTATAATTATACTTACAACTTTCTATGAATTGTTTTTATAAATCTCGAATAATATTGTCATACGACTTGCAATTTAATAAAATATCATTATAAATATTTGAACGTGTATTGTAACGATTGTTCATTTAAAATATTTAAAGTTAAAAAATATTTTGATTTATAATATTTTATGATTGAATTTAAAATATTTGAATAATTTTTAAATTTAATTACAACATCATTTATTTATCGATATATTTTAATTAAAACGTGAATAATTAATATAAATAAAAACATTTAGATACCTTTTTCAAAAGAGCATAAATATTAAAGTTAATATTCAAAAGAGTAAGGTGTTATCCTAATATAAAAGATAACTTTTTTTAAAATGTACAATTTATACAATATATCAATGAATGCAATATTGTGTGTGAATCATCTATTGAGCAATCGAGGAACATTTCCAATGCCGAAACATCTGCCTACCAAAAAATCTATCATTTTTCTTGCAAGGGCATATGTTTTTAAGCAACATTTAAAGGAGAAAGATACAATTAAAAAGAAGTTTTGATTTTGTGGAAGCAAAAACGCAACCATTGCCCCCTTAACAATGGTACTAGATGAGTTGGCCATACAGGTTTCCACATTAGCTTTAGAGTGCAATCCGCACTAGTGGGAGGTAGGGGCTGATCATAATATTATTATGAGGAATATGATACAAATCCCTTGATATGCGTTGATTCTAAAATTAATAAGGACAAGAAACTGCAACATATTGAAAATGGGAGGATATCATGGTTGCAACAAAATGGAAACCAATTCCTTAAATAATAGCAACTATTTAAGCAAGAGTCTTGGATCAATAACTTACAAATATTCTTGAGTATGTGGTTCTATACTTTCTTATATAAATGTATTCCTCGTGAAATCAAATAAAAATAGGTTATATATTATTGTTTTGTGAATGAGCAGATTTATGATGAATTTGGTCTTTTAAAGTTACAATTACATTTAAAAATGGCCCAATATATTGCCAAGATGGTGGTGCTATTAGTAAGACTTTGGTTTTTGTCATATTATACAAAGGAAAAAATTAGCTTTAATTATTACAAACATAGTTAAGAATTCTGGATAAAGTCTGTGTATTTTGAATTCTAAAAAATTGATAGAAGAGAAGAGAACTGAATTTATCAAACATAGCAAATGAATTTATTGTAAATGATAATCTATATTCAAATATAACCACCCAATCAATCCGTCACACAACATATCCGACAATACAATTAGGAAGAAGTGGAGTACAAATAATATGATTTGATTTTTAATAGATTGATGATTGCAAGTCCAAAAACCACTATACCAGTCCAACAAACTGCTCTAGTGGGATTCAGACACCACATAAACTTTAAAATACTTCGAAGACCTTACTATTTTTTCTTGTTTATTAATTTTAAGTATAGCAAATATGTTTTTATTTTTAATGCATTATAGAACATCAACAAGGCTTAGTAGGAGCTACTGGAAGGGTTGGGGATGTTAGTATTGGAGCAGTGGCAATGTAATCATCTCTATCACAACTAATTCGTCAATCACATGGTTGTGATTGAAAAAAAAAATGTTCGGTATATTTTCTATGTTTATGAGAAAAAAAAATTGGTATATTTTCTATGTATATAAATTCGTTTCAATATTGTATTAATTTACTACCGGTTAGTCTACAATTTAGAAGTTTTTATATATTTTAGAGTAACATATGACTCGTGCAATTAACACAACACATACATATGTATTCGGATAATAGATAACAAATTTCATTTATTTAATATTATTTCTGGGTTTTTTTATAAAAAACTTTATTAATAAAAATTTATATATTTAATCTATAATATAAATTAGATATATTAATTTTATTAATTTATTTATATTTTATCTGTCTTTTATAAAAATGATCGAAAAAATATTGGTTTTTGTCACTATTTAATTTAAGACCATTTATACTTATTTAATATTCATTTTCATTTCAATTTAAGATCAGTTGCACTTATTTAATATTCATTTTCATTTTAGTTTAAGACTTGTTTGAATCTGTTGTATACTTGATTGGTGCGTGCTCTATGCTGCTCAATTTTAATTCATGTGTTGTGAGGTGAAAGTTATTGTTTATACTGAAATTTACACTGCAAGAGTCTTAAAAGAATTTCTCAACATGACTATCTGAAGTGTACATATTTCAACTCCTCTTACATGCTGTTAAAAATTTACATGCCACGTGATTTTTAATAATAAAAAAAAATACTGATTTTGTGTTTTAGACGATTTATTGAACATTTTAACCTTCAATATTAATTTTTGAGAAGTAATAACAACATACTTTTTAATATATTATATTCAATTATTTATAGTTCATTTAAATTCTATTAAATTATCTAGATTTTATATGAAATTGACCAGACTTGTATTGATTTTTATCAATTAAAAAAAGTGTTTTGAAAATTGTTTTTTGAAAAGGTGTGTTGTTAATATTACTTTTAATTTTTTTTAAGACTAAAAGTTCAAAAGCAAAAGCAATAATTTTATAAAAATTAAAAATATATTTAACTTAAATATGATTTTGTCTTTATAATTATATCATATTTTAATTTTAATTTTTATAGTATTCTTTTGGATTCAGACAATATAAATTTAAAATTTATTACTTTTAATTTATAATAATATACATGATCTAATAAAATAATGTAACTCATTTAAACTTTCAACAAAAATTAAAAACAATCATTTTTAAAATTATAAAAACTAAATTAAAAAATAAATAAATAATTTACGAACACCAAAATAAAAAACATTATAATTGCATGCATTACGATCATATTTAAATCAACTTATTTAAGCTTATCTTTGTTTACATAAAGATCAAAACTAAGGATATACACTCTTTCCAAAAAAGTAACCAATATAAACACGAGACAAAAGGTAGATGGTACAGCAACGTGTACAAAAGTTTTACAGTATCTCACCAATATGTAACCTTAACATCTCCCTATGATGCCCTTTCCGGGGTACATAAGTAATCTCACGCATCATCCACGTTGGCTGTTCAACCGAACCACATTACGCCCATATAAATACCCAAATCGCTGTATCATTTTCAAAATCGCAGCCTCAAAGAGAGAGAAAATTCCGAGACTGCAAAAAAGAGAGAGAAGAAAGAGCTACGAGACTTTCGATAGCGAGGAAAAAATATAGTGAGAACTGAGAAGTGACTCTATCAGTATCTATAACGAGAACTTGGGAACCAAAAACGACACTGTCAACAATGTCGTACACGAATCTACACAAACCTCTCATTTTCTAATCACTTTCAAACAAACAAAAAAATAATTCTCATCGCCGCGTTTGCCCCCTTTCCTACGTCGTTTTCGTTTCCGACGACAGCACTAAACTACCGTATACGACATGAATCGTTTAGGGTTCAAAACTGAGGTGTTTGAAGGCGACGTGCGTTTAGGTGAACTTGACGTCGTTCCGGTAACCGCTTTTCAGAACTTCCGATTCCCTAACAACGAGATTCGCATCCACCATAGAACCTTCAGAAGTGAGCGTTGTCCTCCTCTTTCGATTCTTCAAACTGTTTCCGCATTCAATGTTCGATGTAAACTCGATTCCTCACTCTCCGTTGAACAACCGTCTTTAATCAACCTTCACGCTTCGTGTTTCCATGAAATGAAGGTTAAGATAAGCAAAAAACTCAAAATTCTCGTTTCAAATTTCATTATTATTAACTGAATTGTTCTAATTTTGGTAATTTTGGAAAATTGATTTCGTTTTTAGACGGCGGTGGCGGTGGTTGGAGACGAGGAGCTTCATCTAGTGGCGATGCCGAGTAAGAGGAAAAAGTTTCCGTGTTTTTGGTGCTATGCTGTTCCGGCGAGACTTTACGATGCGTGCATGGCGATGTTGAATTTGAGGTGTCTTTCGATTGTGTTCGATTTAGATGAGACTTTGATTGTTGCGAACACGATGAAGTCCTTTGAGGATAGGATCGAGGCGTTGCGTAGTTGGCTTTCGAGGGAGAGTGATCCGTTGAGGGTGCAGGGTATGTCTGGTGAGCTTAAGCGTTATTTGGAGGATAGGTTGTTGTTGAAGCAGTTTGCTGAGACTGATTCTGTTGTTGATAGTAACGGAAAACAGTATCAGGTTCAGATGGAGGAGGTGCCGTCTTTGTCGGAACAGAAAGTTCTTCGACCTGTTGTTAGGTTGCAAGATAGGAATATTGTCCTCACTCGAATCAATCCTGAGGTTTCTATTTATTTATAGTCTTTTATATGAAAGTAATATCCCCTCTTTGTGTGTGTGTGAGTTTTAATTTAATATAGTTTGTGATTAATTGTTTTTGTGTGATGGAGAGTGGGTGGTCGTAGAAGGATTGGAGAGTGCCTGTTAATAATTGGGATCTATAAATTGGCAAAGCCTTGCATCGATTTGTCTGATAGATGGTTAGGAATTGATAGTGTTTAATGACAAGGACTAATGTAGAACTAGGTAGATAAGTAGAATCTTCTATAACTATTTTTTTTTTTCCGTCAACAACCCTTTTTTTCTTCATGTTAGTTCGTATTTATAGTTGGTTATTTCTAGCCCGAATGGCCAGATTTCAGAAGTGAGATGGAGGTGCCTTCCTGCATCCCACAAACAGCAGAAGAAAAACCCTGTTTATTTTTTAATGCCCTTCTTGTACTTGTCTTCAGGGCACTCACAGCTGAATTAGGAATGACAATGACTTTATGCTGTTATTTTGGCTGAATTAGGAATGCATTGTTAGGAAAGACAGCAAGACTAGACGAGATAGGAATGAAAGAGAGAGAGAGTTGGGGTAGCACCTATCTTAGAAAAGATGGTGAACATTTGGCTTAGGTGGTTTGAACATGTAGAGCGGAGACCTGTTGATTCTATAGTAAGGAGACTAGATCAGATAGAGGGTATTCAAATCGTTAGAGACAGAGGAAGACCTAGAAAAACTATAGGGGAAACTATAGAGAAAGACCTAGAGATTAATGAGTTGATTAGATATATGATGTATGATGACATAACATTATGGCGTTGTATGATCCATGTAGTTGATCCTCCTTAGTGGGATAAAACTTGGTTGTTGTTGTTGTAGGAATGCATTGTTACCAATGTCAAAATGAAACTTAAGAATGAATGGCATATTTTTCTGTGTTATGTTGATGTTGTACAGTACTCTTTCTGGCATCTTGGCCTTGGATTACAAGACAAGGATTCTAATTTCTAACTTAGGATCCCAAATGAGAAATGTGGGCCAAATGGGCTGTTAGCACATCAACAACCCCCAAACCCACTATGCAGTGGGTTAATGTTGTTTTTAATAGACAAATGTTAGTGATTATTTTGTTAGGTGGATGGGGAATTTGTTAGCTTCTTAGAACAAACCCTGGATCTCCTTCTCAATATTCCCGCAATAGAATAAAATGTGAAACTAGCAATTTTTCTATGAATTTGTATATATGCAATGTAGTTGCATCTAATTGTTAGCTGTGTTTGATATAATTCAAATACACTTAGGATTTTGAATCTGAGTTATTGTTTCTTCACATAGATTCGAGATACGAGTGTACTAGTGAGGTTACGGCCTGCTTGGGAGGATTTAAGATGCTATTTAACTGCAAAAGGACGCAAGCGGTTTGAAGTGTATGTTTGTACTATGGCTGAAAGGGATTATGCTTTGGAAATGTGGAGGCTTCTTGACCCAGGGGGACATCTTATAGGTTCAAAACAAGTCTTTGATCGCGTAATTTGTGTCAAATCAGGTATAGCTCCTATTATTTATTTTGTGTTTGAACGTTCTTTGATGCTTTTTACATAATTTGGAGTAGAACATGTATTGAAATCTTATCATCATTTTAAACCCAAATCTTTCCTGGGTCTTGTTGGTTTTTATGACATATACAAGTTGTTCAAGTTTTCTGTTCTAGCTACCTTGTTTTATTATGTTGTTGTTGATTCTTATAATGTTTAATTTCTTCTTGCTGTTGTTGTTTGTGTGTCTTTATGGAACAATTTGCAGGCTCCCGAAAATCTTTACTAAATGTTTTTCACGATGGTATGTGCCATCCAAAAATGGCAATGGTGATTGATGATCGTTCAAAGGTTTGGGAAGACAAGGACCAGCCCAGGGTTCATGTTGTTCCAGCCTTTACTCCTTATTATGCTCCTCAAGCAGAGGTACTGGCTTATGTATACTATTTGCAAAAATTTATTTCCTCTCTAACTATTCTGGATTGAGAATTCATTATGTTTTTTCTCCCATTAGACAGCCAATGCTGTCCCAGTTCTATGTGTAGCAAGAAATGTTGCATGCAATGTCAGAGGTTGTTTTTTCAAGTAAGTTATACAATCAAGTATTTTATTTGCTCAAACATGCTTCCCCTCTACGCCTTTAATTTTTTGTCCCTGTGCTCAGAGAATTTGATGAGAATTTCTTACAAAGAATTGCGGAAATCTTCTTTGAAGACGAGGTTGGTAGTTTACCTCACCCTCTGGATGTGAGCAGCTACTTGATGTCTGAGGTATTGGATTAGAATAAATGTGATTCTTAATTCATTCATGATTATTAGTCAACTGTGATTACGTGTTTTCATTTTGACTTCGTAGATGCTTGTTTATCTGCTGCTCTAATATTGACTAATCTACTGGATGGCAGGAGATGCCAAATGGTAATGCTAATGCTAATGCCCCCGTTAGTGAAGGAATGGGCGGCGCAGAAGTTGAACGCAGGTTAAACCAACCTGTAAGTGCATGTTTGTTTCAACATTGACAATGGACATTCACAAGCAAAATTATGTTTCCATGCTATGTGGGATTTGACTTCACAATCAAAATTTTGTTTCCACGCTAAATGGAATTTTATTTTTGTTTGTTTTATTGTTTGAGTAATTCATGAGCAAATTATGTTTCCACGCCAAATAGTTCTTGACTTCTTGTTTGGTTTGTTGTTTGAGTCTATTAGCCAAACTTGGTTTGGCTCCAAAACGTTGGTTGACATGGAAGTAATAGAGCTGTTGCTTTTTCCGTTGGAGTGAATTCACTTACCATTATTGTTGTTGTATAGTGGCTATAGAAGGGCTACAACACTATAATATAGCAAAATTTGAACAAACCGCTATTGTCCTACGAATATCCAATTTAGTACGTGTTGTCAAATAGATACTATAGGGGGGCATTGCGGAATTTGAACAAATCGTTATTTTCCACAATCGTGATTGATAACACTGCTTACAATTTTCCTATCTACCTGCTATACTATATTATAAAACTCCAAACCTTTTCGATAGTTATGCATTCAAAAGTACTTTCAATTATTACCATCCATACAAATTTCATTTTGTCAAACATATGTTTTACAAGAAAAGTTCCCCAACATAAATCAGGTCATAGCAAAGCCACTTTTTGCAAAATGAGGTGCAATCAAACTTAAAGAGTGCACACTTAAATTCAAACATACCCTAAGTTTCCATGTTTGTAGCAAATCTTGGTGGGGTATGTGTATTTCTTATACTGTGTGTTAGTGATGAGTGTTCAGGCCTGTAGTAGTTTTATGTGCATGGAACATTTGTAGATAATACAACAATCCTGGTATTTTTTATGTTATTCTTTTCAGGATGATAAGCTTTCTGCTGATTTAGTCACTCGACCTATGGCAAACAGTGTTGAGTTCAGACATGAAGCCTCTCAGCCAACTGCTGGCGTGATTCCAAATGTCACTGGCATTGGATCTTCAAGACCCCTGATTCCTTCTCAGAGTATTGAACATTTTATGTTATTTTGTTTGTATATTGTGGTTTTGAAAATTTATGCTGTATTTTAATAATATCTTACCCAACCTTGTCTCAGAACCTGGTTTGCTTGGACCTCCAGTCAAACCCGACAGCAGTTTTATTGATCGTGATTATGACATGAAAAAAGGGCTATTAACTATGAGGCATGGTCCAGATATAAGAGGTCAAAGTTCAGCTGAACCACCTCTGATATCGAGGCCACCCGTTCCAGCATACGGAGGCTGGTTAGTTGAAGATGATATAAGCAACAAAACTCAGACAAATAATTTTCCTTTTCCATCTGCTAAAGAATCTAATGTGGTAAAGTCGGAAAAGCTTCAGGGTCAGCCAAAACCATTTTCTCATAGTATGTCAGTTTCAGCCACCAATGTTTCACTCCCACAAACATCACAACAACTTAAGGCTGAAGAGGTTTGTATAAGAATGTCACATTGCTTCCCATTTTTAACAATGAAAGTGTCGTCTTGATTACTCTGAAGTTGCCTGTCCTGAAAATGTTGCTTATATATGCAGGCAACTTCTGTATCTGATTTTCAGAGGCAGAATATTCCATCTAGGTCTCAGCTATCAGGTATAGCTTGTTACATATATTCTTAACATATTTGTGAGTTTTTGAATCTTATCTGATATTGTTGTTAACAATGACCAACTATGTGATTATAAATAGAGTAATGGTCATTTCTGCTTTACTTGGGCTGTTTAGAAAAAATTTACATGATTATTTAATGGGTTTTGCCTTGGAATTACTAAAGTTTAGATGTATCCTTTAAATGATCAAGTGCTAAATCTGAAGCAACATTTATTTTTTCTCATACCTGTCCAATTTTTTCAGTTTAACCTATGGTTGTATTAATGCCTAGTTTAATACTTTTCCAGTTTTCTGGTCTGTTTCACCCTTTGATCTTTCAACTATTCTTATTTCCCTCTTCATCTACTGTAAATGTAAATGTAAATGATGTAGGAGCAACATCCTTTATTTATTTTTATATTTGCTTCGTTTTGGCTCACTATATTTTAAGTAGTCACCTGACCGGCATATGGCCTTTTTTAACGAGGTCAAGACCTTTAAGGCACCATTTGGTAACTCAGTTAGAATAGGACACAACATATAAGTATGGTTTTATTTTATGTTTGTTTTTTCAAAAAAAAAAAAAGTTAAAACAAAACTGGATGTAAGTTTAAGAAAATGGTGCATGTTAATTCCACTTAAGGGTTGAAACCAACAAAAACAAACCATTGTGTTCTATTTGTCAGCCCATCAAACATTACCTAGGGTTTGGTTGAACTTTGAAAGATGGATCTGGGCTTAATAATATTGTACTTAAAAGTTCTGTGAGGTGAATAGGTCCACATGTATTAGCATGTATTGATGCATGGATGATCATTTGGGGAGGCCTAAATTTTGTGCATTTGTGAGATCTTCCCCCATTCTTAATTCATGTAATTTTTAAAATTTTCCATTCAATTTTCTCTGTCTGATTTGAAGAGCTGGGGAAGTGCAGATAATTTGTACAAACTTGTCTTTAATTTCATTAGCATTTTATTTTCATCTGCTGTGTATAATAATTGAGGTGTTGTGTTTTCTTATGGAACAAACTCCTTGCAGATGATGAGATATCTCCAAATCATGCATCTTCTAATAGCAAAGATTTTCAAAATGAAGCTGGAAAATTGAACTTCGTCCCATCTCTTTCTATTGGAGTGCTGCAAGAAATTGGGAGGCGGTGTTGCTCTAAGGTACGCATGTTTTCTGCACCCAAGTGACCATTTCCTTCCTCTATTTTTGCTGAAGTGCATTGTGATGTATTCCTTTTAATAGGTTGAATTTAAGTCAATTGTAAGCACCAGCAAAGACTTACAATTTTCAGTCGAGGTAAGTGAATTTCTGCTTTTTTTTAATAATTTATTATATTTCATGCAACATTCTACATGTGGTTAATGGTTATTAACTTTCTTGGTTTATGTAGTATGTGTTGTGTTATATAAGGTGCATTAGCTGATTGGTGGTTTTTTATTTTTTTTTATTTTGTATTTTGTAGACTAATGATAAATTGATAATCAAGAACTGAAATTTGACTCAGTGTTGTCAAATAGCAGTTATAGTGGTGCTATAATGTTGTGAAATTTAAATAAATCTCCATTGTTGATACACTATTTAGTACAAAGGGTTGTCAAATGACAAATAGTAGTGCTATAATACTATAGCATAACAAAATTTGAAGAAACCACTATTTTCCATGATCCTCAATTGACAACACTGATTTGACCTGCATGATGGTGTGAGATTAGGTTTGCTTTACATTTGGTTTTAGCTCAGATTTTATTTTAGATGCTTTTTTGGTTTTGTACTTTAAGAAATTTGTCATGAACTGCTTGACTATTGTTCAATGTCATTTCCTAGTTATCTTATCATCATCTTGATTGCTTTTGGTTTTGCACTCAGTTTCCTATAAAAATACTATTGGTTTTGTACTCAGTTTCCTATAAAAATGCTATTGTTGCCACTTTTGGTTGCCATTGCCCATCATGTGAATGTTGCAGTCACCTTAGCTTTAGCTCCAAGTACTCCCTTGTCTTTTGTTTTGTAACCTGTGTTGTAAATTGTCTGATGCCTTGGTCTAGGTACTATTCACTGGTGAGAAAATAGGCTTTGGTATGGGTAGGACAAGGAAGGATGCTCAACAACAAGCTGCTGAGAATGCACTTCGCAGCTTAGCAGGTATGAGAAGTTGGTTCAAAGATTTCCCAAAATTGTGTTTCTGATATATATATATATATATATATATATATATATATATATTGCTCTCCTTCTTTTAGTAGTAAAGTAATGATGGGAATATTAATTGAACATAGGGATAGATATTAATAAGTTCGTCGAACAATTATGTATTTATTATTAATTGTTGCTGCATTTGGTGGTGGGACATTTTCGTTGTTCTTTTTAATCTGAGCATGTATAGAAGATTTTCTTTTTCCTTTTTGGTGAGAGATAGCACTTCCATGATGCTTGTGACAAGCATCTGAATGTGCCCTAGCAGCACTATGCTTACATGTAAAACAGTTCCCTAATTTTAGTGTTGGAGATCAGTGAAATTGTATCCATTGAAGAATTAGCATGATGAACACTTTAAGCTTATAAAAAAAATGCATGAACACTTTATAGTGAGTTCAAATTAAAGAATAGTCGTAATAGTATTTCAGTTTGCTATTAAATATCTTGCTCCATGAGGAAAATTGTTAGCTACATTTTGAGGGGTAAATTTTTTTATTTTTTATTTTTAGTGTGGGCTTGAGGACACATTTCTCTACATAGTTCTCTGATGAATGGTGGCTATGTGCATGCTGGTTGCTTGATGAAATTAGTTTATATTTAATCTAATTTATTGTGCTATTTATTATTATTTTGGCCTGTCCTTTACCGAACATACATTAAAGTGGTAAACGAATTTTTGTTGTATGAAATTGCAGAGAAGTATGTAGCACATATGGAACCTCAATGTAGAGCTGTTAATAGAGAATTTGACAAGCTTTCTCTTGGACATGAAAATGGTTTCTTGTGGGATGTGGTCAATCCGGAAACCAGTGAACTACATACAGAAGATGGATTACCAAGAGAAAGTGCATCTGAGGTGGGGATTTTTTATGCTTTTGATAGTTGATTTGTGACTTGTTTGATTAAGGATATAGGTGATGCTTGGATAAGGGGTAATGTGGACTTGATATTCCAGATCGTTTATGGAATTGTGTAGCATCAATGTGAAGACTAAATCACTGAATGGGGAGTGAACTGGCTTCATGCCTTCACGTCAGCTACTGCTGTCTTAAACAGGCCTCTTAAATTCCTACTTAAAAGGTAAGGGCTTGGTGTCAGTCCTGGTATCTACCCATTATCCAAGTACTCCCTTGTTGTCATTTCCGCCATAATGCTGTTGCATGCTTCTTAATCATTCTTGCTTTGCAATCCATTTGGGAATACAAAGAATCAGTGATTTTTGCTGAGTTTATTCTGTGGGTTTAATTACTCTGATAACAGTGGTTTGAGGGGGCTAGTCATGGATTTTTTACAGAATCAAATAATTGGTACTGCAAAATTCACTTAAATTGGTCGTTTTGGGACTATTATGTTATGTGGTTTGTTGTATATTCTACCTTTTGTGAAAAAGGTTGATCTACTAGATGATATGTGAATTGCTTAACATGCCATTTAGGTGTAATTATTTTTGACAATTCACTGATTTTCAGGCTGCAGATGCTCCCAAGCCCATCAATCAGCAACTGGAAAAACGTACCAGCTTCCCAAGGTAACTTAAGATGGCATTTATTATCCTACAATGGTTCCATGCCTCCATCCAAGAGGAAAATCATTCTTCAGTTTTCTCCTTTTGTTAAATCTGAAGATTTTTTAAACCTCTAGCTTTAGTTGTAAGAGTGTGAGCAGGGACAGACCTATTCACATGCGAGTGTGGGCAACGGTTTGCACTTAGTTTTGAAAAATAAATATTATTAGTATTTAATATGCTAAAACATAAATTATATGATAAAGAAAAAACACGTAATTGATTGTGCCTCCACTATGTTTTTATTTAAAAAAAAGTCTTTTTATAATAGTCTTTAAATATATTAAAATTATGTAAACAAACTTAAATATGTCTTTTATTAGTCATATTGGTCTTTAAATTTGTCTTTAGATAATTAATTTAGTCTTATTTTTAGTAGTCAAATTTAGTCTGTAACATTACTAGCAAAAGAGAGACATTTAAAAACGTATTCGTGATTTTGATAAATTAAAATACTATAATATTATGTGACAACATTTAAAAGAGATACATAGTGCCTCCACTACTCAAAAAATTTGGGTATGTCCCCAAGTGAGTATTCGGTATAATGTGTCTGTGCTTAGTTTTCTTAGTTGTAATTTCAGAACGTCTCAGTCTGTTCCTAGCAAACGATTGAAGGAATGAAAATGTTGCCTGATGAACAAGAACTACCATCATTGCAGAAACTGAAGAATGTGCCATTCATGAGACGACATTTTGAAGGCAAAATGTTTTTATCTCTGTCCTTTGCTCGTGTAAAACCTCTAGCATAGTGGTTTTAGATAGATATGCTGAGGGGTTTCCCTTGCTAATTTCTGTTACCATAGAGAAGGGCATTTTTTTGTTCTGCCCTACCATTTTCAATGTTGTATAAGTTCGATTGAGTTACACTTCTTTGTAGTTGATCCGCTACTAATCCCCTGTGGTTGAATTTATTGTGCTAGTTTATGTATGTATCTATGGTTACAAAGCCTCCATTGTGCTTCTAGGATGAAACTCCATATTGTATCTTCTGCCATCAGATGTCCATCGCGATATTTAATACCCAAACAAACATGTTATTTGTCGGGTTTTCTCTGGGTCAATTGCTCCTTAAGAATATACACAACCAAAGAAAAAAATTCAAGCCAAATAATGATGAATGTCTTAAGGCATTGCTTAATAAATCCAAAATATTAAGTTTTTATTGATAGTTGTGTTCAATATGTTGTAAATCAAAATACTAACTTTTTCGATAATTAATTGTTTGATTTGAAATATTTGAACAATATAAGTAATTTATATCGGATGTTTAGGTCGTAGTTTTTAATTTTTTGTCCCTCACCAAAAATGAGTTTTATGGGGATTGAGTTGCGGTTCACCTTCACAAATTAAGAATGATTAACATCATAGGCAGGGTCTCATAATGATGGGGTAGCTTTGACTACCCCAATTTTTTTAATTTTTTATATAGTAAATAGATATTTTTTATATTTAAACTATTTCAATAATATATATTTTACTACTCCAATATGAATTTATTGTTTTTTATATACAACCTATAAAATTTGTCTTAATTACGCCACTAATAACTATAATGAGTTAAACCCATTGATGAATATTCTATTTGGAAGGGTGATAGATATAAAGGTTAAGAATAACTTGAATTTTTTTTTTAAATGCTTCTTATATTCTTCAATGTTTTAACTTTTAATATAATGCTTCTTATATTTTTAACTTTTAATAAATATTTAGACCCAAAAAAAAAAAAACAGACCCTTTAAACACTAAAAATAATCTTCTCTTTCAAAATATAGATTTTTTCATATAAAAATTTTGAAACAAAGTTTCCAATATCTCACAATTATAACTAACTATTCCACATCTTTCTTACCGAAATAATTGGAGACTAATAAGGAAATGTCCAAATATATTGATGATGAAGTACATGATAAGGTTTATCGAAATGGATTTTAAATCATGATGCTAATAATATAGTTAGTTAGTGTGTGAATATGTTTTACATCATTGTCAAAAAGAAAAATACATTTTATATTATTAATTAAACATTATTGTTAGATTATTAAATAATTAACTTTAATCTTAGTTACTTTTTAATGTTTCAAAAATGAGTGGTTGTTAAACGTTGGTGTACATGGTAATTTTTTTGGCTGATTAATCAATAAATATTTTATTTTTATATATTTAATTTGATATTAGTAACTTTAAATTAAAATAATCTCTTATAAAAATTATCAAATATAATATTATAATTTTTTTTATCAATTTTCATGTAATCAAGTTTTAAATATATAATTGAATAAAATAATAAATATATATAATACAATCAAAGGAAAAATATTATGAATAAAATAAATATAGAAGAATGTCCAAAACTTAATACAAGAATAGTAAAATATATGAGATAATATAGACATTATTTTACTTGAAATTATATTTTTCTTAAATGATTATGCAAGTTAATGAACTTTATTCTTTAATAATTTCAAAATGTTTTAAGTCAAAATATGAGTATTTTAAAATATACGAATCAAATTAAATAAAATGAAAGCAAAGTAAATATAAATTGGAAGTAAGAATAGATTTTGATTGCCATCTGTACCGTGACTTTTGAATGATAATTATAATTGGTAAAAATAAAATGAGTTTTAAAATTTAAATTGTCTCGCAAATATTTTGTCCCGCAAGTAATAAGACATACCTAATTCAATTAAAAACAATAAAATAAAGACAATATAAAATGATGGATAGATTACTCCCACGAATTAACTATCTTGTCTAATTTAATAATTTATAATTTGTATAATTTTGTATTATAAATCGTCTCAAAATCCACTATCTATCTATATTTTAGATGTATTCTATCAAAAGGGAATAATTTTCTAATAACATTTTTAAAATATCTTTACACCAAATGTCTTTTCCACTATAGCATTAAATGCTCATTAAATTTGCTCCTAAAAAACAAATATAAATTTTTGGAAAACAAAACATTAAAACACATGCATGTTAGGTAAAGAAAACTTTGAAAGTGAAATCAACCACTCAACCAATAGACATATATGTTAAGATTCTAGTGTTAATAAATTGATTATACGTTATTGGTAAGAAAATTAATAAACAAAATGCAGAAAATAGAAACCATTATTTACTTCTCTTGATAACAAAATAAAAAATGAAATTAATAGATTTCTTTTATTATGTTTTCACATAGAGCTTTATGACACAATAGGATGATGATGCAAACGGAGTTAAAAAGAATAACGCAAAAATTATATATGTAGCCATATCTGAAAATCTCCCAATTTATCCTCTTCTTCCTCCAAGTGAATATGAATTTTGTCTTTCTCATCTCACAAGTCCTGAATTTATTCAGCAGATTTTATTTATTCCTATTAATCAATTTTAATATCAAACCTACCAAAATTAAATTGGAAAAAAGAAGTGGTCAAATTTTTAAAATTTTAATTAAAAAATAAAAAATGTAATATTATATTATATAAAAGAATTTTAATTTGAAAATCTATAAATATGTATCACGAAACTCTTAAATTATTATAGAGACGTAATAGATTAAATTATGTTAACATTTTAATAATTAAAAATTAATTTTAAAAAATTTAATTTTTTTTAAAGACTACAATTTTTAGAGTGTAATTGTTATATTTTGTGAGTAAAATATTTTACCATATCAACGTATCAGAAACATTAATAAGTGTGACTTTAATAGTAATTATGATAAAAGTCTAACGGTTATGATTAATTGACAATCTTAGAGACATTTACATTTATGATTAATTGACAATATAAAATATCTTTACATTCTTTGATATATATAAATTAAATCTAAATATTATATATATATATATATATTTATATCGAAAATAAATCGGATATAATTTAACTTGAACTCAAACTCATAAAAAAAATATTGCGGTCATATAATCATTTGGTTTGATTATTACCTCTATAGATAAAATTCACAACTCAAATAGTTGAAATTTAGGTTAAAATTTTTATTTTATTTTATAATTATAGTTGTTATTTTTGTAATTTATTTTATAAAGTATTTCTTCCGATTTATTTTCACAATAGAGATATATATATTATAATTTGATCCAAAAAAATTGATGTATTTAGTATAGTATCTATTGTCTTATAATTTGATCCAAAAAAATTGATGTATTTAGTATAGTATCTATTGTCTTAAAGATTTTGGAGGTCATGTTCTAATCTTAAAAATTAATAATTAAAAAAATTGGTAAAATAAATCTAATTCATATATACATATAAAATAAAATTATAATTGGTAAAATTGATATACATGATGCATGTCATTTAGTTAAATTAATTCATGTAATAAAAAAAGATGCAAAGATAGCATGTCACATTCACAACTCAAACATACATTTCAACAAGAACAACAACAACAAAACCCAACAACCACATTTCTACTTATAAAAACAATTCTACTTTTAATATATACAATTATATATCAAACAACATCAATAATAATTATATTATAGACTTATATAATTTGTTTTTCATGATCTAGTTACAATTAATAATTACTCTTTTTCTTTTAAGTTTTTTAACATAAATATTTTTTTTTTATAAAATTTATCTAATTTTGTATATTCAATCAAATTCATATATAAAAATTTCAACAAATCACATATTAAATCACAATTTTACTTTTTATATATTGTAATTATACACACAATTATTTTATATTTTGTATTTATTCACACAAATATTATTCTACATATGTCAATAGATTAATACTCTCCATTATTCAACAATATGTTTAAATCACTGTTATTAAACTGAAATGACTGGAAATTGGTAAGAGTATAAAGGCATACACACCTTTTAGTGAAAATGGCGGGAATTCCAACCATTCTACCGACTATTTATTGGAAATGGGTAAGAGCATTTGAAAGACTGGATTGATATTTTATAATTATAATTAAGTTAATTTAATATTTTATATATAAAAAAAAATGTAATTGATAGAAAAAATAAAAAATAACATTGAGCGATGTAAGTATGTTTTTTACTTTACAATTTTAAGATTTTTTATATTTGTTCTTTATGCAATTAAAGACTATTTAGTTTGTAATATAATTGTTTGATAATCATTTTTAACATATATGTAATTTTATAATATGAGTAATATTTTAGTTTTAGATTATAAAATTAAAAATACTTATAACTTTCATTATTTTAAAAAGGACTTTAGTCATTTACAACTAATATATTGTTAGATAAAACAAAAAATTAAATTAATTAATACAAAATATAGAGTTAACATGTTTAATAGATAAAATATTTTGATAGATGAATTAAATCAATTGATATTATTTTTAATTCAAAAACTAAAGTATCATTTTTGTACCTTTAAAAAAACTAAATCGATAAACTTTTACATTTAAAATATTACATTTCTAAAAGACGTGTTGTAGTAATTTTATACAAAACACTATTTAGTTTAGAATATAATTGTTTCATAATCGCTTATAACATATTTGTAATTTTATAATATGAGTAGTATTTTAGTTTTAGATTATAAAATTAAGAGTAATTGACTTTCATTATTCTTTTAGGTAAAAAAAATTAGCTTATTAATTAAAAAAAGAAAAGAGATAAGTGACTCACAATTGTATTAAGCAAAAGAGGAAGAAGATAGAAAATTGAGAATTTTATCTAATTTTATGTTTTTCACACGAGTTTGAAATTCGTTGATATAGTGGTGAAACTCATCTTATATATGTCAATTATCTAATAAGAGACTTTAGTATATAAACAAATCAATGTATGAAAGCTTTCGAATATGGGACTTCAACAAATTTAACATAATAGCTATGTTCGAACAATCCTCCACTTGAATTTAAAAACAAAAAGTTTTTGAAATAGCGTAAAAAGCTTCTATAAGATTGTGCCTAAATAAGATTCATATTCAACAAAAGTGATTCGTAATATTGAACTTTATCTCTAACATCAAACTCACACAAAACTTTTTCATATGGTGTGTTTTCAAAAGCTCATGCATTAATGACCTTGTACATTTTTCTAGTACAATCAATGGCGTATTTGAGGCGGGCAATGTTGTTCGTATATTCAGTTTGTCTAACACTTTTATCAGTGTTTTTTGAAAAGTTTTACACTTGAGTCATATGGTGTGCAAACAAGTTCATAGTCAAAGTAATTGTATTTTTTAAAGAATTTTTCAACATAGTGAAACTGATTGAAATAAATTATCTTTTCTGGCCTAGTAATATTGATTTCAAGGATCACATTTACCTCTCTAAGGCCTTTCATATCAAAGTTGTTACACAACAATGATTTAACATTATTTACAACATGAATGTTTGAACCAAATATAAGTAGTCTATTTTGAGATATATATGATAGTACAAATGTCAGTTTTATATTTGAAATAAATATATTTATCAATTTCATTCACTTTACACTCCTTCGATATAATCAGGTTATTAAAATTTTCATGACGTTGCTATGAGCTTGTTTAAGACTATACAAAGGCCAATATAACTTATAGACCTTATTTTCTTGTCCATGAATCACAAAATCTTTTGATTGCTCCATATAGATTTCTTCATCCAAGTCACCATTTAAAAATGAACTTTTGACATCTATTTGGTGTACCAACAAGTTATTAACAACAATGATAAACCTATTTTTATAGGATTTAAAAAGGACATTTACCCTTTATTTTATCTTATTTTATAATTTTAATTTCAACATATTCTTATGTATTCATTTATTTATTATGTTTGCAGAATTGATCATGACATGATAAAATAATTCAAATTGGTCAAATCAACTTAGTTTTTAATGCGAATATATAAAGTTTAATATTTCAATACAAGAAGTAGGTTTGATGCACACTTTAAGGAAATGAGTTTTAGGACAACAAAATATTGCAAAAAAAAAAAGAAGGGGAGCATCACACTAGAAATAGAATTAAAGAAGAAAAAATTCGAGAGAGAAAGAGAAAATAAGGAGAAACACTTTAGAAACTTATGAGTGTTTAAAGTTAGAGTAAAATGTCTCAAATTTTGAAGTAAAAAAATCATATTCTTTTCTTTTAATTGATGAACACTTCTTTTATTTACTTTATTTTCTGTCAACGATTAACTAAGCTCTTTTCTAGGATCTTTGGTGAATTTGTGATTAAGATATCTTGTAAATTATAATTTTATTTTAGATTTTTTTTGTTTATCGCAATTAAATTATTCTATTGCTTTATTTACATGTTTGGGATGATCAACATTTGCATGCCTTAATCAATCAATTGACTAGTGACCAACCTACAATTAATTGGTAGATCTATAAGATAATTGAGATTATGATTCTTGTATGATGAAACATAGATACTAATCTTTGAATCATTCAACCTTTTAGTTCTTTATGCTTTCTCTTAATTATATTTTTTGTATGATCAATCAAAAAATTAATTTAAAGAAAATAATATTACATTGAATGACGAATATTTGTTAATAGTTTTAAAGAGGGATTGATAATTGAGAAAATGAATAAGATTTTATATAAAACTAGAACTTGAGATATTGATATTAGAAGTGAAACCATGACCTTAGGTTTACCTTCCATTAATTCAAAGTTGCGTTGTTATATACTTTCGTTATAATTTTTATGCATTCTTTATACTTTTGCTATCAAGAATCAACAATAATTTTCATTAGTCTAAATAATATAAAATCTTGATTACTTTGGTAGTTGTTAAATTAAACTATGTGGATACGATAATTTTATATTCTACTATTTGACAAACCCGTACATTTGCAGAATTTTGCGCAACTAACAACGAGTGAAATTAGTACCTTATTGGATGTAATTCTAGTGATCAGTATAAAAGTGTAGAAGAAATCTATATTTTTTCTTTGTCTAAAACCTTTGACTACAAGGTGAGTCTTGTATTTATCAACAATTACACCGGGTTTTAGTTTTTTATTCAAAATCCATTTGCAATCTATTGGTTTACAACAAGGAGGCGAGTCTAGTAAATGCCAAATCATGTTAAACTCTAGATAAAGCTTCTTGAATTTGTTGGATCCTCTTACAAAGTACAGGCAATATAATCGGTTCCATAATCGTTAGCAACTATTTCTCTTTTACTTCTTCGAGGTTTTGTTTTGCCTTGTTTGATACTTTAAGTGCTCTTGATAATGTGAATGCGACTTGTTTCGGTGCTACCACTATTTATCAATTTGAAATTAAAGGGAATCTATTTTCATAAAAGTCAATATCATTTGACTATATGATCACTTTAGCGTTTAGGTCATAAAATCTATACGTTTAGTGTTTATTACTTACCAAATGAATACACATTTATAGGCTCTACTGACGAGTGTAACTCACTTGAGATTTTGACATAAGCCAAATACAACCCCAAGTTCGAAGATAAGACAAGTTGAGTTGTCTTTTTAAAAATAATCTCATAAGGCGATGTTTTGTTTTTAAACTTAAGAACTCTATTCAAAACATAGCAAACAATCAATAAAATTTCTCCCCACCAATGAGATATTGCAGCATTAGAGTTAAACATAACAACAACAACTAATTTAGTAAGAGTTATATTATTTCTTTTAGTTTTACCATTCATTTAAGGCAAATATGATACAATTGTTTCAAATATAACTTCATGTTGTTTATAAAAATCACTAAACATATTATGTTCTTTTATCACTATGAAAGCTCTGAAGCTTTTTACTAAAATAATTTTCAATTTATGTTACAAAGATTAATAATAAGAATAAAAAAAGGCTAAATTACATTTGTGGTCCCTTAACTTAATTTCAGGTAACGTTTTAGTCCTTTATCTTTTTTTTTCCGAGTTGGTCCTTTATTTTAGTTTTAAGTAACAATTTGATATTTTATGTTTTAAAATTTCAACAATGTTATCCGTTTTTATACAAAAATTCAAAAAAATCATCACATTTTTCAACCAAAACCCATAAAATTGATAATCATCTTCAATCTAATGCAAATTTTATCAAATTCATAACTCATATTCAAATACACTCATATTTTCATTCTTTATTTGATGTTGTTGGAGATGAAAATATGAGTGTATTTGAATATTTGAGTTATGAATTTGATAAAATTTGCATTACATTGAAGATGATTATCAATTTTATGGGTTTTGGTTGAAAAATTTGATGATTTTTTTGAATTTTTGTATCAAAAAGGATAACATTGTTGAAATTTTAAAATATCAAATATCAAATTTTCATTTAAAACTAAAATAAAGGACCAACTCGGAAAAAAAAAAGATAAATGACTAAAACGTTACCTAAAATTAAGTTAAGGGACCACTGATGTAATTTAGCCTAAAAAAAAAGATAATGACATTAATGTTTCACTATTTTCTTTGTACATGGAGTTGTCGCTGATTCTTAGACACAACACCAAATTTCTTGCAGCAAACATATAACTATGTGAATTTTCACCTTTCCAAAATTACTACAAAAATAACAAATAGACAATGACTTTTCACAAAATTAACTACAAAGTATGTCATTTCAACTCATTCACTTTATCAAGTGTTTGCTTTACATAAATAAGAATAAGCAATTTAATCATGTTCGCCACTAAATATATAGTCAAAACTAAAACATTTTAGCACAAAATTAATACATATCTAACCTTCCAAATAAGTGAATTGTGAAAATAAAAATAAAACAAATCACTCCACTAACATAGTGTTGGGGTTGATTGCAAGTCCCACATCGTTTAGTGTGAGAGAATAAGGAGAAAGCTAAGGCTATATATTGAGTTTTGGTCATTTGTTTTCAAATGCACCAGCACCAGTCAGCAATAGCACTTTAAGCTTGTATCTGACTTAGTTTAAATATTTGCTTTGTAAGAGTGTGGTTGTACTGGGGTGTTGGGTGTGGGTGAGAGAAGTCTATGTGTTGTAACAATTTTCACATAGTGTTAATTCTCTGGTTGCCAATTTAGGCAGCGGCCGTGGTTTTTTCTCCGGTTTTGGAGTTTCCACGTTATATTCTTGTGTTGTGATTGTGTCTTGATTCTTTTGAACTTATGCTGCTTATGCTATTTTTTCCCAACAACTGGCATCAGAGCTCTTGGTTCGGAGGTTCGGTGGGATAAATATTCTTAGTATGCTCTGTGGTTGCAGCTTTGTCTGATCTTCCACATCAGAAAAGAATTATCCTTGGTATTGTTAGGGGAAAGGTGATACTGTGAAAGTGCTGTTTATGGAGGTTCTGGCTAAGGAAAGACTTGGTATTTAAGCGTGTATGTTGTGACCCACCTCTCTTTCCTGGGAACTTACCTGGTGCACAGTTTACAGTCTGCGTGCAGCTGCTATGTCTTATTCAAGTGTTATGAAGTTTGACATAGAGACGTTTGATGGAAGAATCAACTTCGGCTTGTGGAAAGTACAACTCAAGGATGTGCTTATACAATCAGGATTACACAAGGCGTTGAAAGGAAAGTCTGGGCATGTGAAGAGAAATTGTCCAGGTGGAGCATGTTGAGACAAAATCTCTCAAATGATTTTAATGATAACAAAATTGCTTAAAGATTATGATTGTGATTAATGACTAACATGTGTTCTTGAGTGTATTCATACAAGAAGATAGGTTAAGCAAAATGAAGTAAAATATGTTTGAAATCTGAGGATGGAAATTGCTGCAAATGCGAGGATCGAACTTGCTGCAAATGTGAGGATGAAAATTGCTAACCGAGGATGGCATGCAATTTGAAAAAACTCCAGATCTGGACAATCTGATCTATCACCAATACAAATGTGTTTATTCAAATGCATAAGATGAATAAACAAAGCATTTAAAATCAAGAGTCAAAAGGTCAAAAGGAAAAAGATGAATATAGCTATATCTAGTATGTAGAGGATGGCAGCATAGGTCAAGGATAGCCAGAAAAAGTGAAAGCAACTCTTCAAACATGAATATATACATGAAGAAGTCAAGTTGAAGAAAGGCAACTTGAAACAAGCCAAAAATGGAAGATCACATGTGAAGGCTAAAGTAGCTTTCTCTCTCTTGTCAACATCACCTCAAAAGGTGAAACCAACCAAGACCTTAAAGTCTTCGAAAAGTGCAGCACACATGGTCAAATAACAGCTGTACATTGCTGGAAAAAGAGAATTGACAAGGACTTGTCAAGATCAAGTTACAAGAAAGGTGAGGATGGCAGCAATGGCAATTCTGTAAATATGATGAAAGACATGGAATATTTGAAAAACAACACCAACGGTCATCAAGGGCTTGGATATCTATAAAATGCAAACAAGCTCTCCAATGGAAGACACACAACACACTTGCATAAAAAGATCAAGCATCTTAAAGCTATCAAAAGCAAAAACACCCTTTCTTCTTACTTTCTTTGATCCTACACTATATCTTTGTAAATCCTTTGAGAAAATATTAAGTATCAATCACTCTCATATCACTTTGTAATTTCCTAGTGAGTTACACTTGGAAATATTCAGAAATTGATTGTAAGCTTGGTGAAGCTTGAGAATACACGATTTGTAATCATCCTCGGGTTGAGGATCGATTTGTTTGAAAGTTAGTGAAATCTCACAAGGGTGTGAGGACTGGATGTAGCCATCTTTGGGTGAACCAGTATAAAATTGTGTGTGTGTCTATCTTATTCTACTCCTAATCTTTAGCTCAACTTAGATCAAACGATTTGAAAAATCTCATCCTCGAGCTAACCATCTTCAGCGAGAGGATAGTTTTTAAAACACTTCGAAATTATTTTTAAACAGCAAAATCCCTATTCAACCCCCCTTCTAGTGATATTTGGCTACATCAATTAACATCAGAGCAAGGTTCTCAAAAAAATACACCTAACAGTGTAAGAGAAAAAGATCCAAAAAGAAAAATGTCAAAAGCTAAGTATATTCCTGAAGGAGGATCATCCAACCGACCTCCCTACTTTGATGGTACAGATTACTATCACTGGAAAGGTAAGATGAGGCTATTTCTTATATCACAAGACAACAACATGTGATCTGTGGTGGAAAATGGAGCTCATGTCATTAGAACCAACAACACAGATGCAACCTCCGATGAGAAACCTCAAGCACAATGGACGGCAGATGAAAATGCAAAGGTACTCCTAAACTCTAAAGCTCATTTATTTCTAACGTGTGCTTTGAGCAGGGAAGAATATGATAGAGTTGAAGAATGCAAAAACGCTAAGGAGCTTTGGGATACTCTAAGGATCCATCATGAAGGATCAAGCCATGTAAAAGAAGCAAGGATAGATATGGGAGTAAGAGATTTCGAACTATTCGAAATGAAGGAGGAGGAAACTATTGATGAAATGTTCTCAAGGTTAACAACCATATTAAACAACTTGAGATCTCTTGGAAAGGTATACTCCGTTCATTAAAGAATAAGAAAAATCCTAAGAAGTTTACCAAAAGAATGGAGGCCAATGGTAACTGCCATTACAGAAGCAAGAGATTTGACCAATGGAGGCCAATTAGAAGATTTGGTTGGAACTCTAAGAGCTCATGAACCATTGTTGTTGGCGGACAAACCAAACAAAAAGGGAAGAATGATTGCTCTAAAAATCATCCAAACAGAAAGTTCATCTTCCAAGAAGAATTAAGATGGCATAACAAAGGAAAATGCAGAGTATCCTCTGTCCGAGGATGAGGATGAACTCGCTCTGCTTTCTAGAAGACTACAGAGGATGATAAACAGAAGAGGACATAATAGAGGATCCCCTCAAAAAGAAAAAATTGACAAAAGTCAAATAACTTGTTATGGATGCAACAAGATGGGACACTACAAAACTGAGTGTCCTCTCAACAAAAGGAACTCTAGAAAATTTCCATACAAAAACAAATTCATGATGATTACTTGGGATGATAGTGACGAGTCATCCTCGGAGCAAGAAAAGGAAGAAGAGGCCAACCTATGTCTCATGACAAAATCAGAAACTGAGAAGGTAAGTACTACTAATCTATGTCCTAATTGTGAAGAATTAGAAATTGAATTTGATGAATATGTTAAAATCATTCAAGATTTGCAGCAATCTCAATTTCAAAATTCTGAGAAAAAAAAATTTTAAATAAGAAAATAGTTGAAACCCATCCTCCTGATGAGGATGCAGAAAAGGAAATTTTGAAAACTGAGGTTAAGGATCTAAAAAATGATATTTCCAACTTTGTCAAATCTACAGAAACATTTCAAAAGATAATGGGGTCTCAATCTGGAATATTTGACAAGGCTGGTATTGGTTTTAAAAGCTCTCAAAAACAAAAATTATATGAAAACTTTTTCTTGCCTAAAAAACTAGAGGATAGGCCGAAATGCACATTTTGCAAAAAACTTGGGCATACCTCCAAAATTTGTCATGCTAAGAGGAAAGCTAACAATGTAAAGTCAGCTTGCTCATTCTGTGGTAAACATGGGCACCATGATTCTATTTGCTATCATAAAAGGAATGTCCTCACAAGAGGAAAAACTAACCAACAAGGACCCAAAGCTATATGGGTACCTAAGTCTCTTTTAAACTCTAAAACAGGTTCATCCTCTAATCAACAAAAGAAAGCCTTGGTACTTGGACAGTGGTTGCTCAAGGCATATGACGGGAGATAAGCACTGCTTCATGTCATTAGAAATAAAGGATGGAGGATCAGTCACATTTGGTAATAATGATAAAGCTCAAATAAAAGGAACAGGTATTATTGGTAAGAATAATTCTGCAAAAATTGAAAATATTCAATATGTGGATGGCTTAAAACATAACTTGCTAAGCATTAGTCAATTATGTGATAGTGGTTTTGAAGTTATTTTTAAGCCCACTCTATGTGAGGTTAAACACTCATCCTCGGATAGAGTTTTCTTTTCCGGAATTAGAAAAAAGAATTTATATGAACTTTATCTTGATGATTTACCCACTGATTCTTGTTTTGTCTCTATTGAAAAAGATAAATGGATTTGGCACAAACGAGCGGGTCACACAAGCTTAAACACTATTTCTAAATTAGCAAATTTAGAATTAGTAAAAGGTCTTCAAAAAATTAATTTTGAAAAAGACAAAGTTTGTGAAGCTTATGTAAAAGGAAAACAAGTTAAAAGTAGTTTTCACTATAAAAACTTTGTTTCAACAAATCATCCTCTTGAACTTATTCATATTGATCTTTTTGGTCCTATCAAAACTCCAAGTCTTAGTGGAAAAAGATATGGTTTTGTGATTGTTGATGATTTTTCTCGTTTTACTTGGGTTCTATTTTTAAAACATAAAGATGAAGCCTTTGAGGCATTCCACCATTTTTGCAAAAAGATTCAAAATGAAAAAGGATCAAAAATAATCTCGGTGAGAAGTGACCATGGAGGTGAATTTGAAAATGAATCTTTTAAAAATCTTTGTGAAGAAAATGGTATTTCACACAACTTTTCTTGTCCAAGAACTCCCGAACAAAATGGGGTTGTTGAAAGGAAAAATAGAACTTTACAAGAAATGGCTAGAACTATTTTAAATGAAGTCAAAATTGAAAAATATTTTTGGGCCGAAGCCATCAACACTGCTTGTTATGTTTCCAATCGTGCATCCATTAGAAAAATTTTAAACAAAACTCCATATGAATTATGGAAGGGGAGAAAACCAAATATTTCCTATTTTCATATATTTGGGTGTTATTCCTACAGTCTAAATAATAAAGAAAATTTGGGAAAGTTTGATTCAAAATCTGATAAAGGAATCGAGTTGCTCAATAGGGTGTTAGAGTTTGTTAATTCGAGATTAATTAATTTATCCTTCTATATCATATAGTTTATGTATATACATATATTTATTCTATTAATTTTATTATATTTTATTAGTATAAATTATAAGAGAGATAAAATAAATATAAAAGATATATATAAATAGAGAAGAGAGAGCCGAAAATTACTCAAAAGCATGTAAGTTATTATATATATATATATATATATATATATATATATATATATATATATATAAAAAAGAAATTAAAAAATATAAGGGGTGCCGTGGCAACTACCCCTCCTAAGTCACTCTAAAAATAAAAAATAAAAAAGAGAATAAGTGACTTGAAAGTGCATTAAACAAAAGAGAAAAAAGAGATAAAGTTAAGAATTGTATCTAATTTTTGTTTGGTTTTTACAAGAGTTTCACACTTTTATATAGTGATGAAAGTTATCTAACATATGTCAACTATTTAATATAAGACTTTAGTATTTATAACTATTTAATATAAGACTTTAGTATTTATAGAATAATATACCGATGTGCCAACATATCAGGTATCCCACTTTTCACATAATTTCCCCTCTATTTCACAACTTTTTTTGTTGCATAATCATTGTGTTCCTTTCTCTTAAATTGTGCTCGTAAAGATGAACTTTTGAAAACCAATATTGTATGTTCCCTATGACTTTCAACGTTATGAAATTCTTAAAAATACGATTAACTCATTTTCGATTGTACTTAATTCAACTTATCACAAACTTAACTACCTATACAACGGCTCCATTTAACTTGATTGTAAGTCATTTTCCACCAACAACTTATATTATTTTTATGGATGTGTATTTGTCATATAACAAATATGTTAGGGCTTGGTAAAATTGTGGTGGTCTTCATCATCCCATGTAACAATGTAAGAAAAATATTAAGAAAAACAGGTCTTCTTATATAAGCCAACAGCTTTATAGTTTCTTTTAATATATGTAAATGTTACTATAAAAAATTGATCCTAAAAAAATAGAAGCTTTTGTTGCAAATCATTTTGGTCTGACAATTGATCCTAAAGAAAATGTAACATTATCACTAAGTTTCAACTTAATGGCTGATCAATTTTACAGATTATAAAAACAACTGAAACACCAATACCAAAAAATAAATACTTGGCTCACGGGAAGATGAACAGTTACTGCAAGATGAATAAGAGGTGCAACACCGGTAACAATATGAAAAAAGTTATTGAAACTTAATTTCATTTTTTTTTGCTTTAAAAATATTTATCCCTAAAAATGATAATAAAATGATAATAAAAAATATTAACTCAGTTTTTTGTGTGTAAATCGTAAGATATAGTTGTGGATAAAATTTGAGTTTAATAAATGTCACAATTTAAGGTGAATATTGAAAGTAGTCCCCCTATTTTGCACTTTTGGTCTCCTATTATAGGTGAATATTGAAAGTAGTCCCTCAAACAGAATTTGAGGTCAAATCATGATGAGTTGTCATTTTTTTAATAACGTGTCAATAAAAAAAAAAAGGTGACGTGACAGACGCTTACGTGGAATAAACTCATTATTATATTATTTCTAATTAAAAAATATAATTTATATTTTTAAAAATCATTTTTATAATTGTGACAATATTTTTAAAAATACAATTAAATTGTTAAAATTAAATTAAAAGAAAAAACACCTAAAATCATTCACTCATGAACAATTCAAAATCAAAACCCTAAAATCATTCTAAACCCTAAGATGTACAATCAAAACCCTAAAATCATTTTATCTCTCTCTCTTTCTATTTCTCTCTGCGACTCTTTCTTCTTCTTCTTCATCAACAACAACAACAACAACAATGGAGAAAGGTGGATCTCTAAGCGATGGAGTAATGAAAAAGATCAAAATGAAAGCCAAAACGGTTAAAGGAAATTGGAGCTGGAGGACGAAAAAGTTCGAGTTACCTTTTATTTTTCTCTTATGCATCTTTTTCTTTCTCGCTGGATTCTTCGGTTCCAATTTCATCGATCATCACACTCAGGTTTTACTTCTCAATCCTAACCACATTCTTCCAGATTTTAAGCTTGTTATAATTTGATTTTGTTTTGTTTTCACTTGAAATTTTTATAAGTAACGGATCGCTGAATTTTTCAGGAAGATGAATTTAGCACGAGGCTGATGCAGAGACCGAGAGCGAGATTGTTGGAGAAATCGAAGAATGAGGAAACGGGGCTACCATTGTTGTTGATGAAGAAGAAGAAAGAGTCGCAGAGAGAAATAGAAAGAGAGAGTGATAAAATAATTTTAGGGTTTTGATTGTACATCTTAGGGTTCATAATGATTTTAGGCTTTTGATTTTGATTTGTTCATGAGTGAATGATTTTAGGTGTTTTTTCTTTTAACTTAATTTTAACAATTTAATTGTATTTTTAAAAATATTGTCACAATTATAAAAATGATTTTAAAAAATATAAATTATGTTTTTTAATCAGAAATAATATAACAATGAGTTTATTACACGTAACCGTCTGTCACATCACCTTTTTTATTGACACGTCATTAGAAAATGACAACTCATCATGATTTGACCTCAAATTCTGTTTGGGGGACTAAAACTGGAGACAAACAAAATGGGGGAACTACTTTCAATTTTCACCTATAATAGAGGGACCAAAAGTGCAATTAAGCTAAAATATTTTGAATGTTTAAATATTAATAGTGGCTGCGGAGTACAAGTGTCACTTATTTATTGTTGGATTGAAATAAAAATAAGGGAAAAATATGTGGATTAAAAGGATGAATATGGATTGCTCAAAACATACAAGAAAAGTATGATAAGTAAACATAAAAGACTAAAAGGATGGAGTGAAAACATTTTATGTTTTGATTTCTTAAAATATATATTGATTTTATTTTAACAAAATATTTTTAAAATAAATTATTGACATAGAGATAAGATAAAATACCAATTAATAAAAATTATATTTTTGAAAATAATAAAAATATTTTTTAAATATTTTTTAGAAATATAAACTATTATATACTTCAAAAGTATTTTATCTCTTCATTAATAAATAAAATTACAATAATTTTAAAAAATGAAAACAAAATATTTTTACAAATCAAATTAGTCAAAGTTACAACTTACAAGTAGTTGGTTTTGGAATTGAATAGAAGTTGATGTTACTTAGGTTGTATGTATTGGGTGCATTGAATATAATTGGGGGTGGAAATAGTATAAATGGAAAAGCTAAAATGATAATGTGAGCAGTAAATCTGCTAATATTATGCATCTTGTGATTTGGTGGTTTAATCATTTTTGTGACTGGGACCACTCTGTTAATTAATAATTTGGATTTGCTTTTGTAAATAAAAATAGAAATGGCTATTTTCTGTACTAAGATTTGAACAATTAATGCTACAGGAGACATATATTTATCTCCAATAAATAAAAGTGATAATGATATTGCTTTGTTGGGCATTATAGAAACAGAGGATTTGAGATCATAACTAAAATGTTTGTTTAATAATAAATAGAATATTATAGCTAACAGAACAACCCTTCCATGGGAAAGAAGTGGGATTACTTGCATAAAGTAGCGTATTAGAATATTTTTTCTGACAGAATTGTTAGAATATATACCAAAATAAAATATTCCATGTGAATAACAATAAATGTAATTAAACTTGTTCAGCAATTCAACCTCTTGCGCGTTAGTCTCCTGCTACATAGACACGAAAAAGACGAACAAATACTTCTTTCACTAAATTAAGAGTATACTAATACTACTACTACAAGATTACTAATAAATTTAAATATTATGATATTTATTTTAAGATATTTTAATGTCTTATTTAATAAAGTCAAAATTAATCTATTGAAATACAAAAAATTTATTTAAGAAATTCACCAACATTAAACATATTAGACATATGTTCTTGTATACGTATTTATTTTATTGGTGAATTTTATATTATACTATTATAAGTGGTACTGTAGATTAATATTTAAAAATTATTGAAAATTTTAATGAAATTCAAAAATAATCTTTAAAAATAATAATTTATAATTTTCCTTATTTGTGTGAATAAAATAGTGATTTGTTTGATGTCAATTCAATATAAAATATATATTTATTTATTTTTATTTTTATTTTTATTCAAAAATAATAAAAATAAAGTCAAAATTAATAAAGTCAAAATAAAGTGTGTTATTTAATAAAGTCAAAATTAATCTATTAAAATACAAAAATATTTATTTAAGAAGTTCACCAACATGAAACATATTTTCTTGTATTCATATCTATTTTATCGATGAATTTTATCGTATATTATTATAAGTGGTCCACCGTAGACTAATATTTAAAAATTATTGAAAATTATAATGAAATTCAAAAATAATCTTTAAAAATAATAATTTATGACTTTTCTTGTTTGTGTGAATAAAATAGTGATTTGTTTGATGTCAATTCAATACAAAATATATATTTATTTATTTTTATTTTTATTCAAAAATTATAAAAATAAAGTCAAAATTAATAAAGTCAAAATTTAAAAATTTAAAATTAATAAAGTCAAAATAAAGTGTGTTATTTAATAAAGTCAAAATTAATCTATTGAAATACAAAAATATTTATTTAAGAAGTTCACCAACATAGACATATGTTCTTCTATACATTCCTATTTTACCGGTGAATTTTACGGTAGACTACTATTATAAGTGATAAACCGTAGACTAATATTTAAAAATCATTAAAAATTCTAATGAAATTTAAAAATAATCTTTAAAAATAATAATTTATGATATTTATGACTTTCTTTATTTATATGAATAAAATGGTGATTTATTTGATGTCAATTCAATACAAAATATATTTATTTTTATTTTTATTCAAGTGGTATTATTTAAGTCACAATTTCGATTGTAAAAATAAAACGATTATCAACTTCTACATCTTAAAAACAACATCTATAGTCATTAAAATTTTAAATATTTTTTAAAAATAGTTCATAATAGACTGTGATTCATATTATAGTTTTCACTTTCTTATATTAACTGTGCTTAAAATGTTCAATCATACATTCACAATATATATATATATATATTCAATATCATATGCCAACAAAGTCATACCATGCCACATCATGTATAATATTACTAAAAAGTCCATCAAGTTGGTACATAAAACAGTATAGATAATTTGAAATATATTATTTATTTAAAAAACTATAGGAATAATTTATTAATGTTAGTCAATACCATATATTATATAATACTATGTAATAATGCATTACTACTAAGACGTGTGTATGTAAGTCATAGGCGGCTATCCTTTGGTCGAAATTTGACATTGATTGAATTTCGAATGCTTCAA
Organism: Cicer judaicum; assembly: GCA_037974835.1. Taxonomy (NCBI): domain Eukaryota; kingdom Viridiplantae; phylum Streptophyta; class Magnoliopsida; order Fabales; family Fabaceae; genus Cicer; species Cicer judaicum. The sequence goes on along the minus strand of JBBPBS010001171.1, from coordinate 5,954,523 downwards.
AGAAAGACAACATAGAAGATCTTCCACAAAACATCACCAAATATCAATACTTACTTCGAATATCTTCATGAATCATGCCAACATGAAAGTCAAACATAAGGTTATTCTACACAATCTATTTCCCAATAAAATTTTCATCACAAACAGAGCCACTTCCAACTCTAAAAAAATGTTTGATCCTTGGATGAATAACAGTTCCAAAATTTTATCAATCCTCTCTCTAATCACATTATCAGCCATAGTTTTTCTCATACATGGTGATCATGTTATCCAACATGATTCAATTATACTCCATGCTACATATGAAGAACCTCTTGTGATGTTACAAGCTAAAAAGTCAACTCTTAGTACTCTTGGTCAAAGTTACAAACCTTTACATTCCATGCAAGAGGACAAAGATGAAATTGATTTTTCAAAACAAAGAGTGCTAATTGCTCCATTCAATGTCACAAAAGAACAGAGGATTGCATGGTTTAAAGGGAAGCTACAAGATTTCAAGATTCTAAAGTCAAACAAATTGTCAAAAAAATTCCATACTAGAATTCAAGGATTTCTCAAAAATGAATCATGTGAGTCTCAATTCTTCATGACATGGTTTTCACCTTCAAGTTCATTTGGGTCAAGAGAGCTTTTGGCAATAGAAAGTATTTTCAAAGTCCAACCTCAAGCATGTTTGACAATTTTATCAAGAACTTTGGACTCAAATCATGGTTATAAAATTCTCAAACCATTCATTGATAAAGGGTTCAAAGTTCAAGCTTTGACACCAAACTTGTCATTTTTGTTAAAAGGCACACTAGCTGAATCTTGGTTTCATGAGTTAAGAAAAGGGAAAAAAGATCCTGGTGAGATTCCTTTGTTTCAAAATCTATCTAACTTGATAAGACTTTGTGTTCTTTATAAATATGGTGGTATCTATTTAGACACTGATTTTATTCTCATGAAACCATTAAATGGTTTGAGGAATTGTATTGGAGCACAAAGCATGGATTTTGGTTCTAATCATTGGACTAGATTAAACAATGCTATTCTTATTTTTGATATGAATCATCCACTTCTTCTTAGGTTCATTAATGAATTTGCCTTGACTTTTGATGGAAACAAATGGGGGCATAATGGTCCTTACCTTGTTTCAAGAGTTGTTAAAAGACTTGGGAAAAGACCAAGTTTGAAATTTACAATATTGCCACCTTTCGCTTTTTATCCAGCTAATTGGAATAATATAGTTGGTTATTTTAGAAAACCTAAAACTAGAGGTGAAGAAAAATGGGTTAAAGCCAAATTGATTCAACTTAGTGGTGAGACTTATGGGATTCATCTATGGAATAAACAGAGTAGTGGATTGGTTATTGAAGAAGGAAGTGTCTTAGCAAGAATTGTATCAAATCATTGTGTCTTTTGTAAGTTTTAACTCTATAGTTTTTTTTTCTTCTATAGGAACACTTGTGTTATGTAAAAGCTAGCACTACAGGTTGTTAAGGAATTTTCTTTTAACATATAATTCTCTACTTGATGATTTCAAACAAGGTGCAACAGGTGCAATGTTAATTGTATTTGTATAGTTGTTACATAGATAGAAAAAGAATCTCAATATTGCAACCTAAATTGCAATCGTCGACTTTTTTTTCTTCTTAAAACTTGATTTCATTCAAAATCAAATGCAACATTGTTTATGGTCATGTTGTTGATGTAGAGATATAAACAAAATTCATGAAGCAAACCAAATTTACAATCGCAAATATTTTCTTTAAACTATAATGTCATTTAGATTTAAAATCAAATTTCAATGTCAATAAAAAGACTATCAAAATTTTCTACCCCAAATTCGAAATTTAAATCTTCTTAATCTTAACGGAAATCTAAATCTTTTAAGTCTCCACAAACTAAATTCGGGCAATTTCCTAAAAGATTTTTTTCTACTCAATTTATACTTACTCTTTTTGGCATTTTTATGAGAGCCAAAATCTTCATCCACATGACTACCCTTTGAAGCTAACTCACTTTCTCTACCAATACATGAAAAATTTGTGGATCCAATCTGTTTAATCAAGTCCCAAGGGTCTTGAAATTCTCTCTCTGAATCACTATCCCACAAAGAAATAGGCTTAATTATAGGTGGACCACTATAATAATCAAAATGGTTTGATAAACTTGTATGCTCCATGTCAAATAATCTCCTCATGGATGTGCTTCCACCTTTCATCAACTCCAACAAAGTGCTAGATTTAGATTTAGATGAAGATGACAAAGATGGTGATGTTGATAAATATAAAGATTTTTGGTAGAGTATAATTTTCCTGATTTTTTCCTTTTGATATTGTGTGTTAATAAACCAATGAGACTCTTCCTCTGTTTCCTCGGTAATTTCATGTGACATATTTTCTATAAGGTTTTCAAGAATTTTTATGATTTTAAATAAATTTTTCATTATGCAACTCTTTTAGTTTTATGGAGAAGAAATAACACAATGGACAAAACTAGAAACGGCAATACTATTTATAAAGAATTATATGAAGCCGGCTGCATTTGAGATTTGAGATTTTAAAAATTAAATACTAATCTATTTTACTTTCAAAATTAGTAGAAGATCGCTGTTAAAAAAAACTAATATACTCTATTTTAAAAAGTAAATACTAATCTATTCTACTTCTAAAATTAGTAGAAGATCACTGTTTGTAAAAACAATCTATTGAATAATATCGCTCTTTCAAATAATGATTTTATATTATTTATTATATATAAGATTTTGTATTTTAAAATGAAATAATGTAAAATAATCACAATAAAATAATGATTAATAATTCATTCAAATTAATAAAGAAAATACAAAAGTTAATTAGAGATGTGAGTAATTTTATTCGCACCAATGTATATGTTAAACGATATAATAATTTTTT
>JBBPBS010001171.1:5935414-5951389 GCA_037974835.1 Cicer judaicum | reverse complement strand
TATTTCAGTTGTATTGTGGATATTATTTGTTAGAAAAATATCTAAATTAAAACCGAAAATAATTTAAAACAAAAGTATAAAAAAAATGTAAATTATATAAATTAAACAGCTATAATAAAATAATAACTAAAATATTAGTGACAACTCGAGGTAACTTTTATAAGTTATTTTAAATATTCTTTTGTAATTTTTATTTATTTTAATAAATTATAATATTGATAATTATATTATTTTTTTTTATATTTATTTAATTTCAAACAAAAAATGTATGAAGTCGTCATTTTAAATAATGATCCTCTTAAGAAAATAAAATATAGTAAGCAACTCAAAGTTAACCATTTAAATATATTGTTTTTGCGAACGGCCACCTTTCACTGTTAATCCTAAGAATAAGGTACATTGGAATTTAATTTTCAAAATTGAGTATATTATTAATTTTTTTTGAATAAGATAATTTAAAAAAATTGCCCATATATACCATCAAAAAGAATTTCTTTTATAAAAAAATATATTCATTAGGTGTATATAGATCGAATACATTGATCAATATAAATTCAAAATAATTAAAATAAAATAAATATAAATTTATGAATAAAATTACAATATTTAAATTAATAATATACAACGATCAAAAAACTTTAATTACGATAAAATTTATAAATATAATAAAATTAAAATATTGATTATACTCATATTTTTATATCACAACTATTCTATTCAATCCAAATCGAATGTTATACTAAGATAGAAAATTAAATAATAAAACATTCAAATAATGAATAAAATAATTTATTAAAATAAAAAAATAAAAACTAAATATACCTACAAAATATTTATTTAAATAAAATAAATGAATTAAATTATTTAGATGATAATTTTTGGAAATTCTCTGTGATAGATGGAGAAAGTAAGTGACAATGAAAATGAGGCGGCTAAATTTTATGACAAAGAAGTAAAAGCAACGAGAAATAAATTTCATATATTAACTACCTATAGCCTATAGGTAATACTTACAGGGTTTTTCTTTTTACAAAATAAACAGTAAGAAATGGATTAGCTTTTGAAAATTTTATTTTTATAATTGATTTGTTTTTCTAAAATAAATAATTTTTAATAGACAGAAAAACACAAACCAGTTAATTGTTTCTCTCTATATTTTTGTTAAAAATTCGGGACAAACTTCTCTTGTTTTCCAGAAAAGAATCCATAACTAATACATATTTGAAAGTAAATATCATATGGACAAACTCCTCCGTCTAATTAATAGACAAATTAATTATTTAAATTATAAGCATCAATTAAATTAATAAATAAATAATTTAAATTATAAATAATCAAAATAATTTATATTTAAATTTTTATTATTAGAAATAATAATATAACATGTTAATAAAATATTTAACTATTCCACATTCATCTCATGTTAATATCAAATTTAATATAAACTAATTTTTTAATAAAATTTAAATTTTTCATTAGTTAATTTATCTGTATACAATTATAATTAGTTACAATTTTATTGATAAATTTTATCTCTAAACAAATAATATTGATATGAGATTATTGTAGATAAATCATATATTGAATTAAAATTTTAATAAGTATTTGTGAATTCTCAAATTTTAATTTTAATAAGTATTTGTGCATTCTGAAATTTAAAGAGTATAAAAAATTTGCATATTAATCAAGTCATAATTTCTAACCTGAAGTGTATTGTGTGAGGTATTTGTAAAGTTACTAGACTCTTTCTCAATCTGGCCAAACTCTCGCGCCCACTCTCTCAAGTCTCAACACTCTCCTTCCGAACCCTACACAGTTCCACCGATCACTCACTCTCTCTCTCTCTCTCTCTCTCTCTCTCTGCAGTGTAAGCATTTCAAATCTCAATTTCTCTTCCTTCGCTTACTTCATTTTCACTCTAAATCACATCAACTTGTGTTCGTGTATCACTTCCTATTTTTCCGATCTCATTTCTCAACTCTGCACAAATCCATTGTCTCTTTTTGTTTTTCTGTTGCTGAACCCTAATCCTAACGTCAAAAACCCCTTGGTTTCTTTTTCCATTTTTCTTTTCATAGAACAATGCAGATTAATACTTAGACCTACATTTTATAAACATTTACTTAAGAACTTCATTTGCAGAGCTTAACCTGCAACAAACAACTGGTTAATGTGTTAATATATTTGTTTATTCAATGTAGTTTTCAATTGCTAATGCTGTTTGTTGCTGTTATTTTCAAATAGAACATATACGCTCCTTTTAATGATTGATTTTTACGTGACAAGGTGTATTTTTCTGTGTAGGTTATTGACTACATTTGATTTGAGTTCCCACAATGGCAGTAAGTTACTTGCTACTAATCTTGTTACTTTAAGGTTTTTGCACAGAATCTAATAAATAGAAGAAGAGAATAGCTATTTTACCAAATTATTTTTATCAATTATTGATGTATTTTCCATTATCATAAATGCAAAGTGTAATTAATGCTTTGGTAGTAGAGTACAGAGCATTGATCGGAGGATACACTTGAAAAAAAATAGTTAAAGATACTTTGAGGGAGTATTTTGTTTTCTTTTCTACTTTTTTTATTTTATATGTTGAATTTCTTGTATGGTGATGCTACAGATTGATAGAATTTTTAAAGATGAAGCAAGTGAAGAAAAAGGAGAGCGGGCAAGAATGGTAAGTGTTAAGATTTTGCTTCACTTTGGAATTGTATTGGCAAATATTGCGATGCATAGGTTAACTATAACTAATTGTGATTTATGATTTGGTTTTGCTTAGGCATCTTTTGTTGGGGCCATGGCTATTGCCGACTTGGTGAAGACTACCTTAGGGCCAAAGGGAATGGTAAAATCTCCACTTTGCTATTTAAATGTGCTGATAAACAATTTTATTTTCTATTACCAAGTCCTAACTAATTCACATATTTGGGAATATGGCGACAGGATAAAATTTTGCAGTCAACAGGTAGAGGGCATGAAGTTACTGTCACTAATGACGGCGCTACGATCTTGAAATCCCTTCACATTGATAATCCGGCTGCTAAAGTTCTTGTCGGTATCCTTATAATTTTTTATTGTAGTGGGGATAAAAAGCTTAGAAATTTTTGGATGGTATGGTACAGGATTTTGGGCTGACCTATTAAGAAATGCTGACATCCATAACGTAAATACAAATTTACCAAACTGTGGGTAGATATTTCGAGCTTTCCAATGACTAGCCTTGGGACATATGTCTTGGAAATCTGTATTCAAATGCTTCAGCATTTTTAAAGAATACCTAAATTTCCTCTTGTTCTAAATCTCTTTCATATTTTTTTTGTTGAGTATGTACTATGTAGTGCGACTCTTTCCTCTTGTTCAGTAGATCTCCTCTATTTTTATATGTTTTATTTTATTTTACTATTTTCCAGTTTTTTGTTATGCTTTTGTGTGTGTGTGTGGTTATATCCGCTGTGCTTTCTTTCATAAAAGACAGTGCCATGTGCCATATTATTATGGTTAATTTTGGCTTTCCAATTCCACCTTGAACTGCCATCTGTTATTGGTAATAATTAAGGTGGCAAGTATTTTGGTGCTTGCAGAGCATCCAGATATTGATTGATCATTGAAGTATTGATACAGATTTTTTTTTAGTGATGTAAATATCTAACTTTAAATCAGAAGATAACCATCCTTAATGTAAGTTAGACATTTCAAAAGTTCAAGATGATGAAGTTGGCGATGGAACAACCTCTGTTGTTGTATTAGCTGGGGAACTTTTAAGGGAGGCAGAAAAGCTGGTTGCAGCTAAAATTCATCCAATGACTATAATAGCTGGTTCGTTTCTTTCTTTTCAATAATGGTCTAGATTCCCTGATGATGGGGATTTCGTTCTATTTTCATATTGACAAATTTCTAGCAACAACTTCATTGATTCATATTCTGAGTGTAGGAAATTAACTTCTATATGTAATTATGTTGGTGACTAGAGCTACATTTTCGTTATTGTCCACCCTATTATTTTTCTGTATATTGTATAGCAGATCTTTCTTTCGTGTCTTGCAACTTTGAATGTTACTTTCAAAGGTTATATTGAGCTAATAATTGTTAAAAGCTGATAGTTTAAAAACTTTAGTATTCCAACTTTGTAAATAAATTAAGGACAAATTTATTGATTGGTGTGACTCTGATCTAATGGTGGTAACAGAAGTCAATGAAACTGTTTCATTTTCATTTTTTTTTTCCTTTCCAAGGCTGCTGCATTATTCTTCCTTTACTTTGGTTTCATTGTCAATGGACTCATTATCATTCCAGGAAAATGAATAAAAGTGAAAATTGTGGGAAACATAAGAAACATAGAGTACAAAAGTTTGATAATGGTGCTTTAAAGACTATTTATAACTCTGATAGAATTTGCATGATTGTTGCCCTTCTCCACAGGGAAGTTCTCTGTCATGATTGGTTTCAAACGATTTTCTTTTCAATGAGGCCTTTGTGATTAACATCGTGTATTTGACATTATCGGATATGATCTTTAGGTTTCCGAATGGCGGCTGAGTGTGCTCGTAATGCATTGGTAGAGAAGGTTGTGGACAACAAAGAAGATGCTGGTATTTATTTTTCCTTTTGGTTGTTTCTTTTGGGGGGTTAGAATTTACCATCGGCTCTGTAGCCTTTGAATACATTGTTACTATTTTTCTTACAGCAGGGTCAGATATTATATCATTTTTGTGTCATAATATCTAATTGAATGAATTTACTGGATTGTGCAGAGAAATTCAGGTCAGACTTAATGAACATTGCAAGGACTACTTTGAGCTCCAAAATTCTCTCTCAAGACAAGGAGCATTTTGCAAAATTAGCTGTAGATGCTGTAGTGAGACTAAAGGTGAATGGTGACTACCCTACAAATACAGAGTCTAGTTTTTGTGGATTTAACAAATAGTGTATGCACTTGCCATGTTTTCTCTTTTGTCCATTTGTAGAAAAACTTCATTCTATAAAAATTTGATATATAGACTTTCTGCATTCTTGGCTAAATCGTAAAAGTGTATTCTATTTAGAAGTGTGGTTACAATGCTTTTATATGATCTTAAAAATTTATAATCTGTTAGCTTTTTCAATTTTTTTCCAATTCTTGAACAACGGCTTTTTAAAGTTTTGTAACACAATTTCATGATAACTAGTTTGGGCCTTGGAAAGCTTTGTAAAAATTATTCCCTGAAATGATGGGTTGAAGTTGGTTATATTTTTTCCAGGTTATAGCAGAATTTCACTTGTGACAATGGTTTTACCTTGTTTTTTTCTAATGGTTTAGAAGTACACAATGTTCCCAGTTTACATTACATTTTATATAGTTATTCAGTTTTTGTATTTCTGCGCTACCTATGCATGCAGATATGCTATGCGTCAAAATTATTTTCTTAGTGATCTTTATTGTTACAAAATGAACTATATTAACTAAGTGCCTTTTCCTGTTTACATTTTCATTTAAAAATTACAGGGAAGCACAAATCTAGAATCTATCCAGATTATAAAGAAACCCGGAGGATCACTGATAGACTCATTTTTAGATGAAGGGTAATATTATTGAAAAGTTAGAATCCTGGTGTTTCTCTTTGTATTGAGTTGCTCAAATGATTGTCATTTCAACTTCATCACTCCTGTATAATGAACCATTTGCATTAGTCTGGGTTACAAATAATCTTTCTGTTTCTGAGTTGGATCATATTTTTGTTTTAGATTTATTCTTGACAAGAAAATTGGTATTGGACAACCCAAACGCATCGAGAATGCAAAGATCCTAGTTGCAAACACTGCCATGGACACAGACAAGGTGAAGATATACGGAGCCCGTGTTCGTGTTGACTCTATGGCTAAAGTTGCTGAGATTGAAGGAGCTGAGAAGGAGAAAATGAAAGAAAAGGTGAACAAGATCATAGGTCATGGCATCAACTGTTTTGTTAACAGACAGTTGATTTACAATTTTCCAGAGGAGCTCTTTGCTGATGCGGGAATATTGGCTATTGAGCATGCTGATTTTGATGGTATTGAGCGTCTGGCTCTGGTAACTGGTGGTGAAATTGCTTCAACCTTTGACAACCCAGAGTCTGTTAAGCTTGGGCATTGTGACCTTATTGAAGAGATTATGATTGGTGAGGATAAATTGATTAAATTTTCTGGTGTTGCAATGGGGCAGGCATGCACAATAGTTCTGAGAGGTGCTAGGTACTTTTTCTTCTTTTGCTATTCTAAATTCATTTCCAATATTGTTCTTTTACATATTCAGGAATTTTAATCTATATCACTTGATATCATTATTTTTCTGATATAAAGTTTTCTTGTTCTCATGGTGCGTGTAATATTTCACTATCTATTCGTGGCATATCATAAAGTTTGTTATGAATTGCTTATTACAAATTAGTCAAAATGACCTTTTTTATACAGTTTCCGTGCTGGTTTATTGACAATTAATGTATATAATTCAATTATTATCATTTTAATTTATTTAGCCAAGTACCGTTAATAATTTTTGTCCAATGATTTAATTATACTGCTGAAATGTTGGACATTTTTTTGCTATTATGTACATATTCTTGTATGATCATGCAAAGTCAGTTTACGTCCTTTTGTTTACAGTAAGTTAGTTTATGTCCATATATAGCACTACTCTTGTCCATTTTTATGGTTGAGGTCAAGGCATGCATGAGTAGAGAACAGTTTTTTTTTTTTATCAATTTTTGTCAAAAGATTTTTTTTATTTGCCCGTTTCAGTCTGACATATCTGTTCATGTCGCAGCCACCATGTCCTGGATGAAGCTGAGAGGTCATTGCACGATGCCTTGTGTGTGCTATCTCAGACTGTCAATGACAGCAGGGTGTTGCTTGGAGGCGGGTGGCCTGAAATGGTGATGGCAAAGGAAGTGGATGCATTGGCTAGGAAAACCCCAGGAAAAAAGTCTCTTGCAATGGAGGCATTCTCTCGGGCACTTTTGGCTATCCCAACAACCATTGCTGATAATGCTGGTTTGGACAGTGCTGAGTTGATTTCTCAGCTTCGTGCAGAGCACCAGAATGAGGCATGTACCACTGGAATCGATGTCATATCTGGTTCTGTAAGTACAATATTATAAATTAGGTTTGATTTACTCGAGGAAACATGATTTTGAAATGCTACATACAACATGATGTATCGAATGGCCTTCGTTTCTTTTTTCATTTGGATTGGTTGCTTCAAGATGCCCTTTAGCAGAAATATTGTAGTTATTTGACTTGATTATAGAATTGTTTCTGATCACTGCATCAGTGCATTCACTCTGGTCATAACATAGTGATTTTGGTATATAACATGAAATGTCTCGTTGAATATTCCTATGTAAGTATGTATCTGTTTCATGCAGTCATTTCTAAATTAGATTGAATCCCTAGTAGAGTACTCATATGGCTTGTTCTTTCCCCTAGACAACTAGCTTTTGATGGAGTGTTTGGGTGCTTATCAGTGTACCATTTATCAACCGAGTATATTGTAACTTAGGGATGAAGAGCACAGTGATTTTACCTACGTTAATGCTGTATTTTAGAAAAGTATCCAGTAGGCTGCTAGCTCAACAGTTAACATGCTTCCTCTCTGTTTTCTGTTTGGCTAACGTACATTGATCTGTGGGTACTTCTGGTAGGTTGGAGACATGGCTGAACGTGGGATTTGTGAAGCATTCAAAGTCAAGCAGGCTGTATTACTATCAGCAACAGAGGCCGCTGAGATGATCCTTAGAGTTGATGAAATCATAACTTGTGCTCCAAGGAGGAGAGAAGACAGGATGTAATAATCATGTCATCATCCAACTTCAGATGCTTGTATTGCATTGCCAATTTTTGGCGTATTCCTGAAATTTTCAATCTGGGACAGCGACCCAAAATGTAATCACTACAGAATTGGTGCTAGTTTAAATTAACATGTGTTCTTTATTTACTGAGAAAAACATTCGTTTAGATAGTTTTTCAGTCCTCACGTGTTTCTCTATGTATCTCGACTCTTTATAAACGCAAATCAAGTTCCTTCCCGTGTCATTGCCATAAATCAATTTGAATTTTATGAAAATATTTTTTTTTATATTTTTATTGTTTTAGAAAATGTAAATAATTGTTCATTTCAACATATTCTTTTATCTTGTTAGCAAATAAAACTAAGATAAGTTTTAGAAAATAAAAAATAATTTGTCAAAGTAAAGGCAACCTGTTTTTTTTCTTCTTTCGAAATATACAAATACAAGTACGGATGTATCAAGTCGGTTTGATTTGGTTCTCGGGAGAATATAAACTTGGACGAATAAAAAATAATTGGTTTAGTTTGATTTGATTGATATTTTTTAGTCATGAAATTCAAGAAAATTAAATTGATGAAAATCGTGTCCGTTTGGGTTGTTTCAATTGAGTTCATATTTAAAAAAATAAAATAAATTAATTTTTATTCAAAATTATAGATTTTTTATATAATTAAAATAAATATAGACAAGTTTTTATTCCATATAAAAATCGATTTGTTAATAGATAAAAAATTATCTGACAAATAATTTTAGCCTCTGTTAGAATAAAATATATTTAATTATTCTTAATTATTAATTTGTGAATAATTTTTTATAATCATGTTTAAAACGTAATAAAAAGAGTTCATTCACAAAAATTTAAAATATTTTAACTTAGACAAATTAATATGAATATTTTAAATGCCATCAACTCAAGATAAAAATAGCAAATATATAAACATAGAAATCAAATTTCAAAATAATTTTATAAATACATTTTTTATAATGATGTAAATATACCTATATATATATATTTCAACATACATTAAACTGTTAACAAAATAATTATATAGAAAATAAAAGATGTAATTTCTATTTATAATAAAAAAAAATTTATGTAAAAAACTTGGTTAATCTTCTTTTAATAATAATAAACTTTTTAATTTATTATTATTTTGTATGTTTTAAATATTGTCCATTAATATTATTATGAGATGATCAATGAACAATAAATAACGAGTTGAGTCAGCTCACAAAAATTAGTTTAAATTCCATTTTGATATAAATATTTTTTTTTAGTGAGTAATTTATAAGTACTTTTTTTAACCTTAAATATACTCTACTCCTATTGAGTTTTTTGAAATCCAATTTATCTAAATTTTATATTATAAAAAAATTGTTTAAAATTTCAATACTCGTTGCCTTTCAGAGTATACACTCCTAAATAAATACGAGTACTACACACGTTTTTTTTTTACTGGATCAGGTTAGTACTTCACAAGTTTGTTTCTTCAGAACGTGAGTAAACACTCTCCCTGTTTCTCACGCGAGCGGCGACTCCCCACCCCAGCCAGACGCTACCGCCTTTCTTTCACTTCGCCTCCGTTCAGTTTCACAACCGTTCTCACTTCTCCTCTCTGTTAATACGGTCGCGGCATATTCTCACCTGACCGGTTCAGTTTTCAGTCACTCCCTTCCTACTGTGTTCATCACTCTAGGTAATTTCTATTTTATGTTAATCTCTTTTTGATTCATTTTCTCTATTTATGTTCATCTCAATGTAGTTTATGATTGGTGTTGTTGTTGTTGCTGCTATTTTCAAATAGAATATAGATACCTCTTTTTGTGATTGATTATGTGACAAGGTTTATTTATCTCTGTAGGTGATTCACTACATTTGATTTGAGTTCCAATCATCCCATGTTTTGTTCTGTTTCCCTCAACTTCTCAAATCAATCACCGGAGAATAGCTTTTTTGTGAATCAAACGCAACCTTAGAGTTTCCACCACCACCATCCCCCGTCCTCCGTGTGAACTAATTGCATCCAAAACCTCTCCTACTAACAATGATAACAAAACGCTTCCTTTACCCTTCTAAATCCACGTTTTCTATTCGTCCCTTTCGTCTTTCTTCTTATTTTTCAAGTTCAACCCCCCAAGGAGAATCTCAACCAAACAAACTCAATTCTCCTCATTCCCTTTCCGAATCCCTTTCCCACTTCCACCGTTCCATTGAAGACTATCCTAATTCTCTACCCTCCTATTCATTCTGCAACACCCTCATAGACAACCTACGGAAGGCAAAACAATATGACCTTGTCATTTCTGTTCATTCTAAGATGGTCAGTGTTTCTATCCTCCCATGTTTTACCTCCTTGAGTGCTTTGATTGAAAGTTTTGTCAACACCCAGAAGCTAAGTTTTGCTTTTGGGGTCTTTGGGTTGATGATAAAGCGTGGTTATGATGTTAATGTGTATAATATGAACCTTTTGTTAAAGGGTTTTTGTCAAATTGATGGTGATTGTGATAAGGCTTTGGATTTGTTTTGTATAATGAAGAGGAATTGTGTGTTGCTTGATAGCTTTAGTTATAATACAATTATTAATGGACTTTGTAAAGCTAAGAGATTGGTTGAAGCTAGGGATTTGTTTGAGGATATGAAGGTTGAGGATTGTAAACCCAATTTAGTTACATTTAGTACTTTGATCGATGCTCTTTGTAAAAATGAGACAGTTGAAGAAGGCTTTGGTTTGTTGGAAGAGATGGAGAAGATGGGTTTGGAGGCTGATGAGTTTGTATATACCACTCTGATTAATGGATTTTGTAACAAAGGCGACATTGAGAGGGGAAAACAACTTTTTAATGAGATGCTGGGAAAGAATGTTGCTCCAAATGTTGCTAGTTATAGTTGTTTGATGAATGCACTTTGCAAGAAAAGGAAGTGGCAAGAAGCCTCTAAAATGTTGGATGATATGACGACTTGTAGGGTCCGTCCTGATGTTGTTACCTATACGGTTTTAGCTGATGGACTTTGCAAAAATGGGAGGGCGTCTGATGCGATTAAAGTGTTGGATTTGATGGTACAAAAGGGGGAAGAGCCGAATAATATAACGTATAACGTCATCATAAACGGACTTTGTAAGGAAGGCCGGGTAGATGATGCATTCAAGATTCTAGAAACCATGGCGAAGAAGGGGAAGAAACCTGATGTGGTTACCTACAACACATTATTGAAAGGATTATGTGGAGTTGGAAAAATTGATGAGGCAATGGACCTTTTGAATTTGTTATTAAGCAAGGAGTTCCATATGAAGCCTGATGTTTTTGCGTTTAATTTGGTAATCCAGGGACTTTGCAAAGAATTGCGTCTTCATGATGCCAGGAGGGTCTATTCTACAATGGTTGAAATAGGGCTCTCAGGTAACATAGTAACTTACAACATTTTGATCGATGGTTATCTAAATGCTGGAAAGCTTACCAAGGCATTTGAGTTATTTAAGTATGCAGTAGATTTGGGTTTTCCCCCTAATTCAATGACCTATTCTGTCTTGATTAATGGTCTTTGCAAAATGCACATGCTACGTATTGCAAAAGGACTTTTTAGTAAAAGAAGAGCTTCCGGAATTAGACCTGCAGTAACAGAATACAATACACTAATGGCATCCTTGTGCAAAGAAAGTAGTGTAGAGCAGGCTAGGAATTTATTTCAAGAAATGAGAAATGCAAATCATGATCCTGATATTCTCTCGTTTAATATAATAATCGATGGAACCCTCAAAGCTGGAGATGTTAAATCTTCTAAGGAATTGCTATTCGAGATGCTTAACTTTGATTTGGTCCCTGACAGCATTACCTTTTCTATATTAATAAACAGGTTTTTAAAACTCGGGGAATTGGATGAGGCGAAGTTGCTCTACGAGAGAATGGTCTCTTGTGGTCATGTACCGGATGCTGTGTTGTTTCATTCTTTGCTAAAGGGCTATAGTTTAATGGGAGAGACCAAAAAAATTATTTCGATGCTTCAACAAATGGCTGATAAGGATGTTGTTCTCGACTCGAAATTAACTTCTATCATCTTAGCTTGCATTTGTAAAGTCTCAAAAGATCTTGATATAGACAAGATACTTCCAAAATTTTCACAACATACATCTGTAGGATCAAATATTAAATGCAATGAACTTTTGATGAAATTAAATAAGGTTCATCCACAGCTGCAATTGTTTGTTGTGTGATGGTTTTTGTTTGCATGAAGTTATGAACGTGATGCCGTGGCTCTCAAGTAAGTTCTGTTTTGTCTCTCATTAAATAGTCATGCTCTGTGATTTATCTATTTTTATTACCCATGTTTTATGGTCATAATTGACAAGATGGTTTAGTTTCTTTTCAGATTGCTGCGAGTCTAATCCTTGGCTAGGACAAACTTGTTAGTCGTCGGTTTTTGATTAGGTAAAAAGAGGTCATGGCATCAACCGGTTTGTCAACAGACAGTTGATTTACAATTTTCTGGAGGAGCTCTTTGCTGACATGGGAATATTGGCTATTAAGCATGCTGATTTTGATGATCTTGATTGTCTGACTCTGGTAACTGGTGATGAGATTGCTTCAACATTTGACAATCCTGGATCTGTTAAGCTCGGGCGTTCTGACCTTGTTGAAGAGATTATGATTGGTGAGGGTAAATTAATTAAGTTTTCTGATATTGCAATGGGGCAAGCATGGACAACAGTTCTGAGAGATTCTAGGTACTTTTTCTTCTTATGTTATTGTAAATTCCTTTCAATGTTGTTCTTTTACATGTTCAGGAATTTCAATCCGGATAACATATCACTTCAGATCATCATTATTCTGTTATAAGTAATTGTGTTGGTGACTAAAGCTACATTTTCCTTATTGTCCACCCTATTATTTTTCTGTATATTGTATAGTAGATCTTTCTTTTGTATCTAACAACTTTGAATGCTACTTTCAAAGGTTATAGTGAGCTAATAAATGTTAAAAGCCGATAGTTTCAAAAATTTAGTAGTTCCATCTTTGTAATTAAATTAAGGACCAATTTATTGATGGGTGTGACTGTGATCTAATGGTGGTAACAGGAGTCAATGAAACTATTTCATTTTCATTTGTTTTTCTTCGCAAGGCTGCATCTATTGAACATGCTGATTTTGGTGGTATTGAGCGTCTGGCTCTGGTAACTGGTGGTGAAATTGCTTCAACCTTTGACAACCCGGAGTCTGTTAAGCTTGGGCATTGTGACCTTATTGAAGAGATTATGATTGGGAGTCTGGCTCTGGTACTTTTTTTTTGTTATTTTTAATTGCTTTCCAATGTGGTTCTTTTACATATTCAGGAATTTTCATCTATATAACATATCTCTTCACATCATCATTTTTCTTTTATAAGGTTTTCTTGTTCTCGCGGTGTTTTTGTAATACTTCACTGTCTATTCGTGGCAGATCATAGTATTTGTTATGAATTGCTTAATACAAATGAGTCAAATGACCTTTTTATACTGTTTCCGTGCTGGTTTATTGATGGTTAATGTATAGAATTCAATTATTATTATTTTAATTTTTTAGCAAAGTACCTTTTATAATTTTTGTCCAATGATTTAATTATACTGCTGAAATGTTGGACATTTTTTGCTATTATGTACATTTTCTTGTATGATCATGCAAAGTCGTTTTATGTCCTTGTTTTTTACAGTTAGTTTATGTCCTTATATAGCACCGCTCCTCTCCATTTTTATGGTAGGTCAGGGCATGCATGAGTAGAGAACAATTTTTTAACAATTTTGGTTGAATGCTTTTTTTTTTTTTTTTTAATTTTTATTTGCCCTTTCAGACTGACATATCTGTTCTTGTGGCAGCCACCATGTTCTTGATGGGGCCGAGAGATCATTGCATGATGCCTTGTGTGTGCTATCTCAGACTGTCAATGATAACAGGGTGTTGCGTGGTGGCGGGTGGCCTGAAATGGTGATGGCAAAAGAAGTGGATGCATTGGTTAGGAAAACCCCAAGGAAAAAGTCTCTTGAGGCATTCTCCCATGCACTTTTCACTATCCCAACAGAAATTGCTGATAATGCTGGTTTGGACAGTGCTGACTTGATTTCTGAGTTCCGTGAAGAGCACCAGAATGGGAGATGCACCACTGGAATTGATGTCATCTCTGGTTCTGTAAGTACAATGTTAAAAATTAAGTCGATTTACTTGAGAAAACATGATTTTGAAGTGGTTCTGTAAGTACAATGTTAAAAATTAAGTCGATTTACTTGAGAAAACATGATTTTGAAGTGCTAGATACATGTTGATGTATCGTATGGTCTTTGTTTCTTTTTTCATTTGGATTGGTTGCTTCAAGATGCACTTTAGCTGGAGTATCTTGGTTATTTGACTTGATTATAGAATTGTTTCTGATCACTGCATCAGTGCATTCACTCTGGTCATATCATAGTGATTTTGGTATACAACATGAAATGTCTCATTGAATTTTCCAATATAAGCATGTATCTGTTTCATACAGTCATTTCTAAATTAGATTGAATCCCTAGTAAAGTACTCATATGGCTTGTTCTTCCCTCTGGACAACTAGCTCTTTAAGGAGTGCTTGGTGCTTATCAGTGTACCATTTATTAACCGAGTATATTGTAACATAGGGATGAAGAGCACAGTGATTTTACCTAGGTTTATGCTGTATTTTAGAAAAGTATCCAGTAGGCTGCTAGCTCAACAGTCAACATGCTTCGTTTCTGTTTTCTGTTTGGCTAACGTACTTGGACCTGTGTGGGCTTCTAGTAGGTTGGAGACTTGGCTGAACGAGGGATTTGTGAAGCATTCAAAGTCAAACAGGCCGTATTACTTCAGATGTTTGTATTGCCTTTTGGCAATTTCTTGTGTTTAACTGTTATCCAAGAATTCAATATGAAAAGGAAAATCAATTTGTTCATAAAAAAATTGATCGATTAAATGATAATGTTAAAGCAATCGTTGTTAAATTTATAAACCATTTGTAATATCAGGTGATGTAGACTACCAACAATGGAAGAGTGTATTATGAATGTATCTATATTCTATAATCATAATCCTATCCTGTGAAAGAACTACAATAAAAAAGGCCAGAAGCTGAGGGAGAATGTCAAATGAACGTAAAAAAAACAATAGAACATGAATTTTTTTGGAGATAATAGAGGCTTTTTACTTGATTTACAAACTTTGAGAGAGAGGAAATATTAAGCAGAATCATGAGAATTAAAACTGCTTTATTGATTTGGATTACATTACTACAATTTCTCTTTTAAGGTTTCTTCTTATACATGTCATTTGTGCAACTAACTAACTGTCACATAACTATCAGTTAACTAACTGATTTTACTCATTGTAAACTCTATTTCACTTTGCTAATTATGAATTATATAACAACAAAAAGAGAATGAAAAGAGAAAATTGATAATCAAAGGACCGATATTGGTATTGTTAAAGTTTGACAAGGTGAGCAATTTTGGTGTTATATAGGGGTGTATCGATCCAGCTTGATTCAGTTTTTAGGAGGAAAAAATCTAAACCAATAAAAAATAGGTTTAGTTTAACAAAGAACAAGTAGGTTTTGTTCCCGTCAAATGGCTCGACATTTTTAAAAAAATTAGTAACTTATATTGAAAAAATTAATATTTTTTAATTACTAAAGAACTATTTGATACCTAGGATATAAAGGAGAGAGATAATATATAATATAAAATTCGATAAAAATATGATATAATATGATAGTAATAATATAAATATTACTATATTCAATGTTTAATATATACATGATAACCAACAACATAATAACACTTTTATTTTGTTATATATTAAGTATACATCTCATCAATATAATATATATTATATTAAATAATAAAATTATCATTGTAAATAATTATTTATTAGTTTTTTTTATTCAAATTTACTTATTATATTTTAAATGTTATAACTTA
Organism: Cicer judaicum; assembly: GCA_037974835.1. Taxonomy (NCBI): domain Eukaryota; kingdom Viridiplantae; phylum Streptophyta; class Magnoliopsida; order Fabales; family Fabaceae; genus Cicer; species Cicer judaicum. The sequence goes on along the minus strand of JBBPBS010001171.1, from coordinate 5,935,633 downwards.
AAAATATTAAGAAATTAAATAAGTAATAAAATAATATTATATTTAAAACTATCTATGTGTCAATTAAATAAATAATTAATTTTTTTTAAATCATGAGTAACTGAATTTTTTTATTTAATTTATTAGAATATAAATAATGATATGATATATATTATATGTAAATAACATAAATACCCTTATAAATAAATTATATTTATTTTAAAATTTTAATTAATTTCA
>JBBPBS010001171.1:5914072-5935098 GCA_037974835.1 Cicer judaicum | reverse complement strand
ATTATATTTTATAAAGATAATTGAGTAAATTACTCTTCTTATCATATCCTGTTGATTTCTAATTCATCTCATATTTAAGATAAATTTTTTATCTAGAGAGACATAATATAATAAGAGTTTTAAATTAACTTATCATATATATTTTGTCTTTTATAATGTTCATCAAACGGACTCTAAATATTTTTTATACTACTAACACAAGATTATAAGCTACAATGAAAAAAAATAATAAATAAAAAAAATACATAAATACAACTTATTTTTTAAGAGAACACAATTAGTATAGTACGAAACCAAATAAATAATAATAAAATAATGGTTTGGTTTGAGTCTCTTGTTATTTATTTTGAATGACCTAAAACTAATACTTGAGTCAATAAAGGTCGAATTGGATTGATTTGATACAATTTGGACATGAATATAAAAATTGGACCAAATTATTTGTTTGAATTAGATCTTTGAATTCATTGGTTATTTTAATTTTGTTTTTACATCTCTAGTGACAAGTACTCCTAAGTATGAAGCTATTGTTTGCTCATTTTTTAATGGATATTGCACTTCATCGTCAATTTCTTTCTAGGACATTCTTCAACTAACATGGTCTTAAAAATATTTTAAAAGTTGAATAAAGTTGTCTTTAGGGGTGTACAAATTGGAAAAACTGAACTAAACCAAAATCTAAACCAAATCATACAATTTGAGTTGGATAATTTTATTAACGAGTCTCAATTTGAACAAACTCATTCAAATTCGAATAAATACAATTCGAGTATCGGATACTGAATATTAAATTCACGTATATGTGTATTCAAATCAACCATCTTCTTATTATATATTTATATTTTTTAATTAATATGAAGTCGTGTAGTGTATTGTGTAAATTTTCTCTATATAATCTTTTCAACATTTGAGTAAAAATAGAAATTAGGATAATATATTAGTATTTATAGTTAAAGTACAATGTGAAAATTAAGATTATAAATATCATTTTTTTTTATCTGTTCTCACCACTTCATATTTTAAAATTTTAATCTAATATTTTAGACATAATTATTGTGTTGTAACTCGATCAATTCAATTCAAACCAATTTGTTATGCATTTGTTTGGTTCGATTTGGATTTTATTCAAAAAATGTGTAAATGAAAACCAAACCAAACCATATACTTTTTATCGACTTAGGCATCAGATTTAAAGGTTAAAGGTCAGTACTCAATGCATTGTCTTCTATTATTATTAACACCATTTATATTTATTGTTGTCATTTAAAAAATCAGTTTGAAGTTTTTAATTTATTTGCCATTCAATGATTGTTGGAAGAAATAGTTATATGTTGCAAAATTAAAACAAATAAATAAGTGCTCGTAGTAAGTCATTACTATTTGTACATCTTATACTATTGCTCATTAGAACAACAATGACATATTATCTTGTTTTATAGATTCCCTTCACTTGGTATAATCCATATTGCAGCCAATGTTGGTGCCAAAAATAAATATAATATTATAATATTTTGCATTATAGTTACTATGTTGATGTTGTTATTTTTTATAAGGAGGATTTCAACCCAACCGTCAAAGTTGACCCAAATAGTTATATACTCACATTAGAGTCAATTGAGAAATATCAAGTGTATCTATCTTTATAACTTAAGATTCTGGTATTTCTAGTAATGAAATCTTTTCCCAGCCCAAAAATTGTGATTAACCCATTTAAAATCCTTTGATAAATTACAATATCAAGAAGACCAATAGACAAATGCAATGACATGAAATTATGGGGTGATAACAAGCTGGCAGAAAGATTCATGCATCATGAATTATGATTCAAGAAACATTATACATATTTTTTTTTTGTATAAATAATAATAATAATGTTTGTCACTCAAAGAATATCACATGAAGAGTAGAAGAAATCACATGCGGCCCATGTGAATATAAAACGGGTCCACGTTCCATTCTTAAGGGCATGAAGTGAGTGATTAAACAAGTCCCACACACAACCCATTAACACTACAAAACCTATCTCTCTACACATTGGTATCTTTGGAAACATGCAAAGTAATAATGAGGATTGAATCTAGCTACTACCACAAAAAATAAATTATAAATGGCAAACAAAAATCTTTATACAATCTCAAAAAGTAGACATAAAATAAAAAGGAAGATACCAAAACACATTAATTCATTACCCTATGCATTTATAGCAAAGGAATCATAACCATTCTCCACACTATTTTTTTTAATCAACTAATCTTAAAAAGGGTAAAAGAAAAAAAAAAACTATATAATAAAACAAAGGAAAAAAAACTTGCAAAACACACACATACATCCAGCACACACACCAAATGAAGGGGTGAAGTATTTTACTACTATATCCCTCCATGTATGTTACAAAATATTGAGGGACCTATGATGAGAGAATAATAATAATAAGAGTATATTGAAGTGAGTGAATTGTAATTTTCAATGATGAAGAGCATGAGGGGGTGGTGCTCCTACCATAGATGGTGGAATAGGAGGCTTGCATTGGTAGCACTTAGCAAAAAGCCCAAATGTGTCAATTTGTCTAATGAAATTTGTCATACTAGCCCATCCTCCAAACCCAAACCCAACCACAAAAACCCATACCACAATGAATGCATTCAAAATATACATTGCTGTCCAGCTTGGCATGAAAAAAGGTGGCTTCTCAGCAGCATTCTACAAAATAATAATGATATAAAAAGTTAGATCATTAATTATACAAAGTAATCAATTTCGACCATTGATTTGAGACTATACTGTTCAAATAATTTAAAATCTAACTATCTAGTTACAACAAGAAAATACAAATTCATACTTAACTACTATATATATATAGTATTGCATTAGTCACAAAAATACCAAAAATAGAAGCAATAATGATGCCACATAGAAATTATTTTCCAATGTTGTCCAAATTTGTGAATAATTGGGGGAAATATATCAATCACTATGCCAGCTCAATTTAAGCATATAGTACGGTAGAGTAACTGTAGTATGTATGTAGCAAAATAACTAAACGAAAATGACTTCCCACCAGTTTCCACCTCTTTTCCTAATGTTTCCAAATTCAAGCCTTAAATGCTTTTGTACATTTTCTCATCTCTCTCTCTCTTAAACTATAGTGGTCACTTTAATTTAATAGTGGAATATAGGAGAAAGTCCCCATCAAGTGCGGATGTCTAAGGAATGTTAAATTACAATTCTACCCTCCATTCTAATCAGATAATTACAATAATACCATGCATCATTTAAGGAAATTCTACCCTCCATTATTTTTTTGTTCAACTAATCTTTAGTACACATGAGTTTGGAATCAAATCTCTAACTATATACTTTCGGTTATCTATCAACTGTTTGGTACCATGTTCATGCTATTCCACATGTACTACTTTAGTCTCCAATACAAACAAAGAAGTATGTCATTTTTTTAATTAAAATATAAGCAAATATAGTTACTTATAATGTATATCCTAAAATACTCTTTAATTAATTTAAGTTTTATTTTTAATGACTTTTATGGAACAAGCTCCCATGAATGACATTTTTATAATACACTTATTTTTTAGGAGATCAATAAGATTAATTACATTTAACTTATTTTTTTAATAAGTGGGAAATTAGTTATTTTTCTTAACATGAGGATGTATAAGACTGATGATATATGTGGATATTTTATCATTAAAAAACATCTTAAAAGCCTATTAGGCAGGCAGATAATTAGGTAACAATCATATCATACTTCTATATGTAACTTAATTGAATCATATGACTAAGTCAAACTTTTTGACAAGATGCCTATCCAAGACAAGTGATATAACATATATCTTTTGAAGTTATTTTAGGATAACAACACATGCTCCCTTTTGTCTCAAATATAAGCAAAAAATGATCAACAAAATTTGAAGTATTTAGTCCAAAATTTAAACCAACTACATCAACTTTCTTTAATTCATTTTTGATTATATTTGAGACCGGATGGAGTATGTGCCATTTCCCTAAGACATTTAATTTAGATTTATCATTAAGAAACAAACGTAAGACAATTAATAAAATAATTAGGTAGCCATCATAGAATAATACTAAATATAGCTTTTTCAAATGATCCAAATAAACCAATCTTAGATTATGTAAAGAGACTTACATGAAATAAAAGCCTAAAGAAGTATCATTACCTTACATCATAGAGTGTCTTGAAAAGATTTGGTTTGTAATAACATCTTTATTATCACTTTTAATTGTAATGTTGATTATGTACTTTTCACATTAATTTTCAAAAATAGGAATCATAGTAAAACAAGAGGCATATTTAATTTACAATGAAAAATGAAAATAGAAAATATTTTCTCAAACCAAACAGACGCTAAAAATTTGAAAAACTTCGAAAGATTTACCTGTCTCGCGGAGGCTTTTCGGTAAGTGAGCATATGAGCAGCGGAAGGAATGATGTAGACAGTGAAGCTAACAAGAAGAGCTCCAACAGCAGAGTTAATAGGTCCAAAGAAAGGAAAAATTATGGCCAAAAACCATATAGGTATGACCACTGGTAACCTTGCTAGTGCTCTTAAACAAATGCTTTTTGTGTCATGCATTCCAATTACCTTCTCCCATACAAAGTACAATGGAGTACAAGCAAATCCAAATGTGATGAACTGCACCAATTTATTAAGTGAAAATATTAGAATCCTTTATTTTTAATTTTACTTCATATATAGTAACATTTTTTTTTTATAATTTAACAAAAGGCATCATCAAGGTAGCAATGACTTTAAAAGTAACTGTAATAAAAATAAAAATATTAGTTTATAATGATGTAACAATTATAATTAATTAAGAGAATAAAAATAACCTGGTGAATGAGCATAAGGATAACGGCGGCGTCACGGAATCCATTTTTAGGAAGGAGAGAGAAAGCATTGGAATGGTTAAGAAGTTGATCACCAAAGGCCCAATAAACGGCAGAAGCAGAAGGAATCGTTAATGTGAAAACGTACAAAGTTGCCAGCAAGTATATGTACTTGAATTTCTGTGGCTTCCACATGGCGTGCATAATCTCACTGCAATCCAATTCAAACATTTTTTTTAATTGGTTAGGGACTTTCCAAATTTCTATAAACAAGCTAAATATATTATAACTCACTTTTCTTTACTCCCTTGGCACCATTACCACTTTGTTTTTACTATACATTATTATTTTTACAATCTACACACAAAAGGGACTAGTAGTACAATATAGTGGGAGCCAACCAAACATCATATCATGTTGTTTATTAATAAAGATATTATATTAGGTAAAAAAGACAAAGAAAGTGAAAAGGTAAAAACCATTCTTAGGAGACATTACTATTTAATTATTTTATATTTTAGCAAAATAATATTGCTGGTGATTTACTTGGTTGGTTGTGACACTGACTTCTCTGTGTACTAAGCTTGTGAGGGACCTAAGTAGTAGTATACTCAATAAGAGTTATTTTTGCAAATGTTAATATAACACTACTTCCATTTTAAAATAATTGACCAATTTGTAAAAATATTTATTTTAAAATAAATATATTTTTTTTTTAATTTTTAATATATATTTATTAATTATAGTTTTTAATATATTTTTTAATTATTATTTGTATAATTTTCAATTTTTTTTATTATATATTTATGATATTGATAATTCATTAATTATTTACCAAAAATAATTTAATAAAAATAATATTTTCTATTTATTAATATATTTTTTCAATAAATAAATGACTTATTTATTTTGAAGACAGAGAAATATATTATTTAAACTAAAAGCCTTACGTCAACAATTAATATTGAGGAGCTAATTAATTATGATGAACTAAAAAAAATACATTATCCTTACAGTATGTGTCATTAATTAAATTGGACACTATTGTCTTACGGTGATTAGAAAAGAACAAATGCTATTAAGACCACAGGTTATGACCCTATGATGACATCTAGCTTGGAAGCTATAATGATTTTTAGAACTTAGTGAAACATTTACATTATTATACTCCTTCTCCCTGGTACCTTATTATAATATGCAAAATTGATGGATAGTAAAAAAATTGTTGGACTAATAAATTTATCTAAAATATTTGTAATTTTTACAAATTTATTCTCGTAATTATTGATATAATAAAAAAGTAAAATTTAAATATTTTTCAATTGTAAATAAAATAAAATTATTAATATATATTAAATTTCATAGAAAAAAAAAAGTGAAAAGGAATCCTAGAGGGAGTACACTTAACATAAATTTTATTTCTCTTCCTTTGATTTTTCTTGCTAGCAAGTATGTGAATTATTATTTCCCCATAAAAAACAAAAGATGTTGCATGATTTTTGCTATGATCTCGAAAAAAGATAGAACCGGCAAAAGCTGCTAAGAGAAGCTATGAAAAAGAATCAAGTGAAATAGAAATAGAAGAAGAGAATAATGGATATCATTAATATGAAAAAAGGGTATTCTAAGTTTTTAACTTACACAGTAACTGCATGTCCACCAAATGTGTATAGTATATTGGTTGCTCCTGTGAAGTACAACACTAGCTTTTTTGGACCACTATGTGTCACATTTTCTGCCTGCAACATTATTTCCAAAATCATATCTTAGTCTATATATATATACATATAATTATTTTTTAAATTCCACAAAATAAAATTATTATTAATAATATTAACACTATTAATCATCATCCATTTGTTTCATATGAGATTTAAATTCTATCCGCTAAAATTTTTCATAGACAAAATCACATCTAAATATTAAATAATGATTAAATATTTAAATAATTTTTTTTCAATAAAAAAAAAAAGAAATAGAATTATTGATTTACCTGGCCATGAACAATAGCTGCAATAGTGAGATACCAAGCAGTGTAAGTTGTCATTCCAAGTCCAAGAAAAGACCAAATTCGGTAATTGTGAAAAGAAGGTATGAACACAGTTGTAGCACAACATGCTCCAAATATGTAAGTCCAAGTTCTTTTATCCAAGTTGTCATTTATGTAATAGATGTTGCTGTTTTAATCAACAATATAAAAAATTGTTATAATAAATAATTAGATAAAAATTCAATTTCTAGTGTTGATAAATTTCGAGCATAAATTAATTATAAAAAAATGTTACCTTGCACAAGCTATAAGCTGAATCACAGATCCAAAGAGAAGGAAAGTACAATTGAAAGCAAGTCCAAGTGCTTTCCAATATGGACCCAACAATCCATCAAGCACTTCAAACCACTGAAAATCCATTCCGATAAGTTTCAAATTCAGTCAAATTTTCATATACTATAAACTTTTATTCAACCTTTTTTTATGAAAATAATTCAAATCAACATCAAGATTTTTTATGTTTTCAAATTTTCACGCCAGCTACATTTAACTTAGATTCTCTTTCAACATGATCAAAGGCCAAAGGTCATGTCAGCCAAAGATCATATCAATTGCATTTAACTGCAATTCTTAATAATATTAAAGACACTGATAAAGCTTCAAATCAACATCAAGATTTTTTATGACTCATTGTATTTATTTGCTAATATAATCAATGCCATATTAGTTGTATCTAACTATGATTCTTCACAATATCAAATACTCTAAAGCAACTAGGTTTTAACTCTTGTTTTTAAGTACTTACTAAGTTTGTGGAATTAACCAAATTACATTGAACCAATGTGATTTTGTAAAAACTATTGAGTCTATAGCTTTTGCAAAATTTAATTTATTTGACAGTAAAACCAAAGATGATGTGAATAATGTTATTCAAAAAGGGATTAGAAACAAGTGGTGGTGAAAAGTAGAAAGAATAAAAACACACCTGAATGACATGGTTCTTGAAATTGACATTTTCCTTTTCTTTTCTAGTGCGGTACTCAACATAGAGAACACTGATAAGATAAGCAGTCCAACTTCCAAGTATTCCATAGAAAACTTGAAGCAAAATCCCTGATAGCATTCCAAGTTGAGAGAATGAATATGGTAGTGTCAACAACACTTGAGCTACCTACCAAAAAAAAAGAGAAACAACAATGAATTAATCAATATGAACTTAAAAAAAAAAGTGATTTTTTGATGAAGTGATTTTGTACTTGATTTGAAGCACAACTGAACCATGCATCCCAAACAGAACCACCATGCCAAAGAAAGTTTTTGACACTGAAACCAGATTGATCTTGTTGTTCCTTTGCTTCTTCTTCTCTTCCAATTCCTTCTTGTTGATCTGTTTCATTGAAGCTGCTAACTATTGATTCCTCTCCTTGTTTCTGAGGCAACATTGTCTTTCTTTCTTTTTTTCTCAAAAAATAAAATCTGTCTTAAAAACTTGATGGATCTGAAACATGAAAAAAAAAACACAAAACAAGACAAAAACAAAAAAACAAAACATATGATCAATAACTACCAAGAGAAAAAAAAAATACCAAGCCAGATCCAAAAAACTGAAAAAGATTCAAACTTTAACTGAAACAAACAAAATCCAAACCAAAAAAAGAAATGGGCATCAAAGAAATTACATGTTGAACAAACCAAATTAGAGGAAAAAAACAATCCAATGCAAATCACTTTCAACTAACCTTTGTGTAATAGTGAAGTCTCTTTCTCCAAAAGTGTTGCTAAAAACCGAAACAAAAAAAAAACCCTTTAAGAAGAAGAAAAACAAAACAGGTTGAGTAATTGAATGTCTTAAGTTGAGAAAAAGAAGCTAGTGTCAGAGAGAAAGATATAGGTTAATAATGGCTAAAGAATTCTTTCTCTCTATAATAGAATTTGCATATAAGAAAGCTTTAAATGCAATTAGATTTTACAGATATAGGTTCAGAAACTGAAACACTTTGGTTATTATTATTAGTTTCTTTTGTGACAGTTTTGAAGAGTAGTAATAAAAGCCACCGCTTTAATATTGGCACAGAAAAAAGCAGAAGCTAAACGGCAAAGACGGCTAGAAGCCGCAAAAGCAGGAAAAAGAAAATAGACTCTATGAGTTTTTTTCTATCTTCTGAAGGAAACTGAACTATATTATATAGAATACAAGTAGTGGAAATGTGGAATTATATAAGAATTATAAAAGACCCTTTTTGTTACTGTACTTGTTCAATAGTTTAGATATATTAATGAACGTGGATGATTCGTTTTTTTAATATTATAAATAATTTGTGTATAGTCAAAAAGCTATGTAAAGAAGCAGAAAGATTTAATTCAAGCAACAAAGGGTATAGATGGTGGAGTAATTTTGTGCTGCTTTTGTGGCTTTGGATTTGGAAAGAAAAAAAAATTGAGTTTTTTTTTTTGAGAGAGAAATGGGTGTGTGCTCAGTGGTGATGTGAGTGATGACGCAGAAATTTTGGAGATAAAAAGGAGTGTGTGTTGAGAGAGAGATTTTGTTGTTGGTAATTAAGAAGTGAAGTAAAGGAAAGGTACTCTGTTTTTATAGGCATCAAAAAGTTTGATTCAATGGTAAAGGCTAAGGTTACACTTTAATGAAAGGAATAAAGACATATGTTTAGTATAGAGTTAACTGTTTTCATGTCAGGAAAAATATGTTAGATACTGTATTTAAAATTAAAGAGAAATGTTTATAATTATTTATTATGATATTTGAAGGTTGCACCAGTGTAGAAGAAGATAATCAGTGTAATTGCATTATTAACCTTTCATTTATTGATTATGTTTCGAATGTTGATGTGTATGACACAATTGTAATTGAAAAAATCTGTCATTCTAATTAATTTAAAATTGGTAAAGACTGAGAGAATAATGAATCTGTGAATTTAATTGAACCTTCTTTTTGCAATAAATTTATTCTAGGTGAAGATGTCTAAGATAATATGCTTAAAGATTAAAGAAAATAAACTCAAATATTAATGTGATTCATGATATAAAAATACTGTCCAGATTTTTTTAAGGTAATGATAAAACTAATTTAAACAATTATATTATTTCACTACATTTTACAACAAAGTCGTAAACTTTTTTTAAACATAGCTGTCTCTTGTTTCTAATATATCTAGATTGAGGAAAAATTTCACCACTTTTGATGGTTAATTTTTTTATTTAGATAAATTTAAATTTATATGAATTGAATGGTAGAAATCCATGATAGTAAATAAAAACTTCAAGATTTTTATTTAAGGAAAAAATACTTATAACATTTCATTAATAATAATACCTTGAATATATGTTGGAATACCAATAAAAACATATGAAAATTAACTAAAGATGCGACCTAAGCTCCCTAACTAAACTGGAAAACAAGAACACATGACTCTCTAAAAATTTCAACATTTAGAGAGTACTTATATAAATACTTATATATTATTCACGTAGAGATTCTTATGTTGACATCAAAATTTGAATTTAAATTTTTAGGAAGATTTTTATGGTGACATCAAAATTTGAACTTAAAATTTCTATAAAACATGAGTTGAATTCTTATAAATTGACTGACCTATATTGGAATGTTATTGATGCTTTGGTTAGATTAAATTATCACTGTTTACTATACTCAACTCCTAAAAAATAATGTTTAATTTTTAAAACTCCTAAAAAATAATGTTTAATGTTAAAAATATTTTTAGTTTATTTCAATTGCTATCTAACCTTAACAAAAAGGGAATAATAGTCAGTCAACCATGGACCACTAATAAATTAAATTCAATTATTATTTTCGTCAAATTGGTCAAGTGTTATAATATAAATAATGGTTTTATAATTGATATTATTAATAATTTATTATATCAAAATAATTGATTAATGTTAATTCATATAAATTATATTAAATATTTAACACAAGGATGATATCAATTTTATGAATTATTTGTGAATTAAATATTAGTATAGTATGGTTTGAATCTATATTATATAGAGAAGTATTAAGAACCATCCCTTTAATTCTAACACTCAGTCTAATATTTATTTTATAAGATAAAATAAACGTAGATTTTACATTTTAAAAATAAATTCCACATAATATAACTGTATTTATATGAATTATATAGTGAATGTTAAAATTAAATATTTTTAAAAAAAATATTCCTAACACTTTCTATTTATATCCTGATTTATACATGAAGGAGTTTTATCTTAAACTTTAGAATTTGTGTGGTTGTACTCTACCTGAATCGAATATGCAAGAATTTAGGTGGGGACAATGCAATCAAGCTATTAAGTGAATCCATTCATTGGTTTCAAATATTTTAGTTGATTTGTAAAATAAGGTTTGACTATTGGTTGTCACTTTAAATTTACTATAATGACTTTTGCTTGAGGGATATGAAAGCATTGATGTTAAAAAGTAATAATTGATTAAGGAGAAGTTGAAGAAATTAACCATGGCCATAGGTCAATTTGACCCAAAAAATCAACTCAATACATCAAGTTAAATAGGTAAATTAAAATAAGACAAATTTCAAAATAAATTTTTTATATTTGCATTATTAATGTGTGTCTCAAGTTAACATTTTCTTAAAATAATAAAGGTTTGGTATGATTTTAAGTTAATCTGACCTGAATCAAATATAAAATATAAACTATTGATATTTTAATTTCTTTAGTTGTTTACAATATATGTGTTCTATCACAACTAATAATTAATATTTTTTTATTGATTATTATAATTTTACTATTTGTATTTAAAGAAAAATCATTTTTTTTAATAAATGAGGAAATTCATTTTATTATATTTTATTAATTTTGACTTTTTATTTTTTTGTTTTTTTAAAAACCAAAGAGGATATCTGATAAAATAACTAAAAATGATTTAAATGATGACCTTTCATTTGTTATTAGACAAAATGATGATCTTTCCTAAAATATGTTTTGCTATACTTTGATCACATGGTTAAAATATACATGTCTTAAACAATATTCCTTAAAATAATTTAAAAGAAAGAAATATAAAATAAAATATGTATGGAATCTGTCACAATTTGCAAATTGAGGAGATATAGTGGTTGTAATGGAGCCACCCCAAAAGCCACAATCCCAAACCAATGTGGAATTTTGGGCTTATGAGTAGAATTGATGTTAAATGGAAAAGTGTGTTACACATGAATTGAAAAATGAACACTAATTCTTCCTTGTTCCGTTCTAACGGGGATTTGTCTGCTTCGTGATGCTTTCCCACTCTGCTCCCCAACTCAACAACACCACACTTCAAATTCTCTCATTCTTTTCTTACCTCTTTCTCTCTTCAACGGACCTATGCAAAAATAGTATTTCCTTTTTTTATTTAATAAGTTTTTAAAAATTTATATATTTTTATAATTTTTTATTAAAAGAATTCAATGCATTTTGTTATGAATCAAATTTTTGATATAGAGTGAAATTTTATAAAATAATCGGAATGAGTTACAACTATTGATTGTTATGTAAAATAATAAGACAATATTCATTTGACGCTTAATACAATTTATACAAAAATTGAAGAAAAAAATAATATTGATCAATATAGTCATTAATTATTATTTAAAAATAAAATAAAATTTTTATATTTTAATTTATTAATAAGTACAATTACAATTTAAGAATCGATTTCAAACATGATATTAAAATATTTGAGATTTTATGTGTGGAACGAAACTAAGAGCATAGAATTTTCTTTTTACTTTTTCAATAAATTATTAAGAGAATATTTCCTTTTACCTAAGAAGCATAAGTTCACTCTAAATGTCTCCTTACAAACTTCAAAACAAGAATTTTGCTTATATATAAACTTAATATATAATGTAAAGCATAAGTGTCCTTAAAAATTATTTAATTTTATTAAACTAGTTTTACCTTATTTTCGTCCTACACCCCTTCTTAAAAGCAATAATTTTGATCAAAGTAATTAAACCCTTTTAAAATAATAAAAATGTTAATAAATGTCTAAAGAAACTAAAAGAAGAAATTTCATCTTTAAATTTATATATTCAAACTCTTTAAAAATCAAAACATATATTATTGTTTTCAATACAAAATTTTAGCTTTTTAATATCTTAACAAGTTTCTTTATTAGCATCACCCTTAAAATAATTATTACTTAAATTTGAAAGTTATTTTCACTTGAAAAAGAGAGAGCATGTTTTGTCGATCAAGTGATGATTTGCACCTAAATTTAGTCAAACTAACAAAAATATTACTACTAATTTTCACTAATCCAATTTAAGCTTTGGGGTTTAGTGGAGGAGGCAATGATTAGATAATGGATTTTGACGCCACTAAACTAAAGTTGTTTCACATGAGGATCAAAATTGGGAGTATGTTCCTCGGGTAGCCTTCAAATGGGCCCTCCAACTCTTCCATTTTCATCACACCATTTAAATCACAAATTTTGTACGTGTGTTTTGAGAGACAATAGAAGATGTTTAAAGTATGTCTGTCTTTCATTTTTCTATTCTTTATTTAGCTAAAGATTCAAGTCGTCACACAATATTTTGTGAATTATACATTGTTTTTGTTGGAATCATTTATTTATTTTATTTGGTATATATATTTTTTTTGAAAGGTTTTATTTGGTTTTTAATAAAAGTTGTATTTCATGTTTACTTTAAAATATTGTAAACTAGCTATATTTTAGTAATTAAGAGCATTTGGTGAAATTTTTATTTTTTAACATTTTTTTTACTCATGAAAATGTTTCTATTGAAAATTAGGACTTGTTTATTTTAAGAAAATATTGTTTGTTTTCATTTTCTAAAATATGTGTTCAATTTTATCTTAATTGAAAACTTTTGAAGTGAACTATTATTATGGAGAAATAATGAATTTTTTTTTAATAAAAACATATTTACAAAAATAATCAAAATAGTTTTTTAATATTTTTATTTTTGTTAAATGTAAGTAATTGTTTTATTCAAAAGTCTCATAGGGACCATGAATGAACTTCTTGATGAATTTTGAGCTCTTCTCCCTAGAATTAGATTGGTTCGTAACATAACAATAAAAATGTAATTTTTTTTTAAAAGTGATTCTAAGTTTGCACAAGCCTTTGTCCTATTTTGAAGGAGGTATTCTCTCTTCCCATTATTTTCGAGCCCTAATCATTATCACGTCTACATAAAGACTAATCCATGTGCAAATTATATGGTTAAACAAGATATTACAATCTCTTTTACATTATCTTTAATAAATAGTACATGTTACTCATTTATTCACTATATTGTTACATAACAATTGCATAGGGCTTCCCAATTTTTTGTAGTGAATGAACTAGTTGTTTGATTGTTTCCATAAAAAAGGAATACACATTATTTCAGGGGGTCTTGACCACATTACATGCATACATCGATAATTTTATATTTTGAAGTTCATCACCATTGATGAAAAGAAGAAGAAAGTTCACTAAACTAAGGAAAAACTCAAGAGACAATGGTTTTTAGTGACAATATATCTACAAGCTTTCATTGTAGGTTTTTAGTGTGTTTAATCTCATATAAATATAGGTTGTTCTCTTTCATTGTATTCATTCAAAAACTTGAGATCAATCAAGTTTTTATTTTTCACTTCATCATCTTCAAGCTACACTTTGATAAGGTTGTACAATTTTAAGTCTTTTCCATGTTTTTATTTTTTTATTTTTTTTTATTATAAATAATTGTATTGTTCCTTCGCTCTAGGATTCCAATTTTTCATGTTGGAAGAGCTCTTGAGTGGAGCCTAAATTCGAAATGATAAGGAGTGGTTTATTTTTGGTTATTTTTAATTTTATTTTTTATGAATTATATTTGGACTTTGATTTTATTAATAACTATGAGTAATTAAACTCTTAAATGAAAAATCTCTTTTTTGTGTCATAGTTTTGAATTTTAATTTTATTCTAATGTGAGAAATCCCTTTGAGTTAGGGGAATACCTTTGGATGGTCCAAAGTTGTTTAGTTAAAGATACAATGTATGTTCTTAATAATGAGCACTTAAAAGTGTATAAGTAAAATAATTAGGTTCCATCTACCTTAGTACAATTAGATGAAAATAAATATACATTATTTTATAAGAACTCAAAATTCGTCTCTATTTTATACTAAAACACGTCCACTTATTCTAATTTTTTTTTATAAAAAAAAATATATAATCAGAATGTTAGGTCGTTAAATCAACCCCAGCCTTCAACCATGATCATATATACAGTGCATAAAATTATGGGCAAATTTATGTGGACCCCTTTGTAGCCACCACATATCCATTTAGGGCCCAAATATATACTCATTATTTATTTGTGACATTTGATCACCTTTGGTCCCCTCAGACAAACATAGTAAGCATTTCCATCAAAGCTATAAATGCATACTCCTTCCTTCAAAGAAGCTTCAGGTGAGTTAGGTTGTGATAAACCTAGTGATTTAATTTGTCAATTTTTCTTTTATTTTTAGATAATTTGATTTATAATTTTAATTATAAAATGGTTTCACTTTTGTTTTCAAAATTAAATTAAATTAATTTTGCAAACTTATTATGAAAATAAGCCAACTTGTCGTATTCCACTTTTAAATTACGTGTCGGAGCAATTTGACTAACATATATAATATGGATAGACATCTCCAAAAGAAAATGTCTAGGTCACAAATTGGTAGTATATAGCATATAGTTAATACACAAAACACCTATCATTAAATTCCTTATTGAGAAAAAAATGTAACTCACAAGTTGAGAAGATATAAATTTTTATAGGAGTTTATAAAATCCAATATCCTTCGTGCTACAAATTGATTTTATAAAGATAAAGTAAATCTAATATAAAAAATTAATAGAGTATCATAACCTATCAATTATACAAAGAGTTTATAAGAAATGACCCTTATAAATCATCTCATAATTTGGACTATATATATATAAGTTCAACTAATGATAATGAAAATTAACAATTATTATTATGTATTTTCTCCGATTATATTATGATTTGATTAAATCAGATCGAATCAAGATAACCATATTAAACTGACGATGGTTCAACTAACGTTTTAATCATATTTTTATTCCTCACACAATTGAACTATGGTTGAGTTTATTGGACAATAACTTAAATGTGATCTAATTTTTACGTTAATACCTTTATTTCCCATAAAAAAAAAAAAAACATCAATTTTGTTGATAGTATGATAAATATCTATGGACTAGAATTTCCAATATTTTTTTCATTTTTATAAAATATTTAGTAGAGATTAATGTTGCCACTATTAGGGTTTGGTGTGCAAAACATGAAGTACATGATGAGCACCTCGTGAATTTCCATAGAGTTGCATTCCCATTGTTCATTCTTAGCTCATTTCCATCCTTTGATGCCTCACCAACCACAACGCACCAAAAAAGACTTATAAAGAGATGCATGCGGTCAACAAAATATTTATAGGTGTTATGGAAGGACCAATATATAATCACATACTATATACATGAAGAATTTTACATACAAGTGTATTTCTCATTGAAAGTAAAACCACCTTCCACTTTCAACCTCTTACAATATCAAGTTATGCTATAAATTCTTGCTCATGCATTGGTCTATAAAATAGAAAATAGAAAATAGAAAGTAGCAAATTCACGATGTTGTTAATAGGGCTTCTACAAATAATGAGTGGACCAAAAGTTCTTGAAATGAAAAGGCAAAATTTAGAAATTGGTGATAAACCCTATAAAAAAAACTTGGGAGATCAACTTTTCTTAAAAATGTGTAGAAAAAGTCAACGTCTCATAGTAGGAAAACTAGTGAATTACAAAGGGTATCTACCAAATCATCAACAACTAATTATTCCATACGACATTCCTAGATGCAATGAAGTTTTTGAGTTAAACAATATGAAGAGGTAGCTAGAAAAGTATATGACTGGTTGCTAAATGATTAGGGGTTGAAAGCAAGATGGGGGATGGGGGATACAAATAGACAAACTTATTTTGAGAAAAAAATCTTATAATATTCTAAGGCCATTCAAAATTTTGAAGGATATGCATGATCATTTTAATTTAAAAAGAGAGATAAAATGAAAATAGAAACATATTCAAATTTTATAAGAACCAAAAGCTTATTTACACTCCTTTTTAATGATGAAATTTTTTGATAAATTTTGTTTATGTCATAATGTATTAATGTTTTATGTGCTAATACTTTTTTAATTTGACAAAAAAGAGGGAAAGTTCTACATAATTGCAAAACTATAATAATTTTTATACATAAATAATTTTTTTAATTTAAAAGATGATATTTATGAATAATTTCTAGAAGGAGTATAAGGATTTACTACCCTTTATTGAAAGCAGTTGGAAGTCTTTTCATGTTGAGGGCAAGAAAAATTTTGTTTTGAAGGAAAATTAAAAATTAAAGTTTTTGAAAGATCGATTGCATTGGTGGAATAAATAAGTATTTATAGTGGGTGGAACAAGTTTTAGTGTTGAACAAGTTTAATGCTATATGGCACGTAAATAAGGGACTCAAATTCATTTGTTTAGAAGACAAATAGTTGATAAACAGTTTTGTTAGCAATTATGTTTTAATAGAAAACTTTTCTCAAAAGAGAAAATACTCAATCTTATACTTATCATTTCTACTATCAATTAGCCACTCTGCTGACTCTTTCTAAACAATTTTTTAACTAATACAACAAAACATTATATAGTATTTAAAGTACAATAGAAAATTAAAATTAAGGGTGTGTAAAATATATGTTTAATTGAATTATATTAATAAAATGAATTGTATTACGCTAAAAATCAAATTAATTAAATTGTTTATGAATTTAATCACATTTAGAAAAAATTAATTAATCAAATTTAATTTAAAAATTACTTTAACTATTTTTTAACTTCAATTAAGATTTTTCTCTTAGAAAATTTTTGAAATTTGTTTTACTAAAAGAAAAATCAATTTTTTCTAAAAAAAATCAAAATAATTTTTTTTGAAAATATTTTGAATTTAAGTTCAAAAAATAATTGAAGTTTTTTTTATCAAGGTATCTTTTACACTATTTTTCTTTTAAAAGAAATTTGAAAAGAAGAAAATTTTTTTTATCGAAAAACTTTTGACATCTATTTTTCTTAAAAAAAATCTCAAGAAAAACTGAAACAATTTTATCGATATATTTTTAAAATTATTTTTTAAATAACAAATTCAAAATAAATTTTAATTAAAAAATATTAAATTAATTTATATTTATAAATATGTTTCAATTCAAAATAAAAACCCAAATCATTAATCTGTCCAACACTCCCAAGTGAAATCAAATCACATAATTAGTTGGGTGTGGACCATACGAAGAGTTGTACTATAAATTGGGTGAAGGTTCGATCCATGATCCTCCATGTGAATGCATCTACAAAAGGTGTATATAGTATTATACCATCTAACCCCACATTACCACTCTCCTTTGCTTAATCTTTTCTTTTATTCTCACTCATTTTCCATTCCTAAAATTCCTATATACAGCATCCTACATCAGCCTGACGATTCCTTTCGTACACATTTTTGTTTGTTTTTGCTTTAGGCTCATCAAAAATCGTATCATTATCACCATAATGATTATACGATGGAGAATTAATTAATATTCTTTTTTTTTTGGGTACAATATTCTTGGCTTTTTTAATGCAATAGGGAAAAGAACAAACATGAATATGGATTAGAGTTTTAAAACATTGAAGTGAATTTCAGATAGTGTGTTTGAATGGGTAACTGAAAATTATAATAAATTAATATTCTAGATCAATTCTAATGTTTTAATTGAATTTTTTTAACACTAAATTTTGTTATTTGATTAAAGGAATTGTCCTTTTAAAATTTAGTTATTTTTATAAGTTGTAAAAGTTTTGAGGCAAAAATTAAAATTTATATTAAATTTAGACAAAAAATAATTTTTGAAAAAGTTGAGGAATTATTTTGCAAAATTTTAAATTTTTTAAGGATTATTTGTAAACAAATATATGAATTAATATGCAAACTTTGAAATATTATAAGTTAAACTTATTAATTTGAAAAAATTATAAGGACCATTTAATGAATCATATATTATAAAATAAAGACAAAATTTAAAACTCTTAGATTTTAGGTGGTATTTAAAATTATCAAAATTTAACTTTAACAAAATACCTCATGAAATCCTTTTATTATGAAATTTCATGAGGTACAAAAATGTACTACTCTCTCAGCTATCTTTACTGTGATGTAAAGAAATAACTAAATGAAATTTTCTTATAAAGTGAATGTATGACTCTCTCGATCATCTTTATAAAGATGTCAATGAAACATTCTTAATGGAAACTCCTTATAAAATGAAGGTATGACTCTTTTGGACATCTTTATTAAGACGTCAAGGAAACACTCTTAATGAAACTTCCATATAATGTGAAGATACGACTCTCTCTATCTTCTTTATTAAGATATCAAGGAAACACAATTAAATTTCTCTATAACATACATGAAAGTATGAATCTCTTGATCATCTTTATTAAGACGTCAAGAAAACACTCTTAAGGGACCTTCCCTATTACATGAAGGTATGACTCTTAGTTATTCTTATTATGACGTCAAAGAAACATTCATAATGGAACTTCCCTAAAAGGTGAAGGTATAACTCTTTGAGTCATCCTTATTTAGACGTCAAGGAAGATCTTTTAATGGAACATCAAGGAATAGTTTTTCATAGAACAACCCTATAACACATACATATAACTCTCTTTGTCATCCTTATTAAGACGACAAGGAAACACTCTTAATGAAACTTCTCTATAAAGTGAAGGTATGTCTCTCACTCATCCTTATTAGGATATCAAAGAAGTACTCTGAATAGAACTTCCCTATAATTTGAAGGTATGTTTCTCTCGATCTTTCTTATTAAGATATCAAAAAAGAAATCTTAATGGAACTTTCTTATAATGTGAATACAGTACAAGAAAACACTCTCTTTGTGGCCAACTTTATAAATATTTTGTGGCCGAATAAAACCCTCACAAATTTGTGACCGAAAAAGCCCTCACAAAGGTTAAAATTGAAATTGGTCATCTTTTGTGGCTGAAAAAGCCCTCACAATTTTTTTATTTTTTAACTGGATTTTGTGAGGGCTTTTACAGCCACAAAGGATGCCTTTTGTGAGGATCAAATCCGTCACAATTTTTTTTTTAGACCTGAGCGTTTGTGGCGGCATAGGCCGCCACAAAGGAAATGGGCACGTGGCGTTGTGGCTGCAAAGGCCGCCACAAATGCCCAAGGCCAATCCTATATATATTTCTCACCCTCCTACTTCATTTTTTTACATTCAACTTCTCTCTAAAATCTCATTCTTACTATTCTCTCCCTCTTCTCTCTACAAAAAATTACTCTTCATTTAAATTTGGTAAGTATAAATTATACTGTATATGTAATTTTATAATTTTATTTTTTAATTTGATATAACTAATTAATGTTGTTGATTTTTATTTTTATAGTGGTTGTTAATTGTTTCGAAGACTTGCAAGCATCGTACGTGAGTG
This sequence comes from Cicer judaicum, assembly GCA_037974835.1. Taxonomy (NCBI): domain Eukaryota; kingdom Viridiplantae; phylum Streptophyta; class Magnoliopsida; order Fabales; family Fabaceae; genus Cicer; species Cicer judaicum. The sequence goes on along the minus strand of JBBPBS010001171.1, from coordinate 5,914,653 downwards.
AAAGCTTGAAGTCAGACGCTACTCGGCAACAAGTTAGTATTTTATATATTTTAACTTTATATTAATAAATATATATATATATATATATATTAATTTTAAAATATAGATTAGTAATATATATTTAAATTAGGTTTATAAATTTATTTTTAAAAAAGTAGGAATGATGTTGTTTACGTATTAATATATGATAAGTTAAAGTTTCAAACCACAGTTAAAATATATTGATTTTAATATAATTATTATTTAAAAAAACATTATTAAAATAATGGATGATATTAATATTTTTTTGTTAAAAATAAGTCTTGATTATTAGTCTTGATTTTTAAAAAAACATCACAATTGACATATATATTTGTATAATGATATAGTCTTGATTAATAATTTATTATATTGTTTGTAAATTAATTAATATATAATCCCCTAATTGACATATATATCAAATTTATTGATTTTTTAAAAAAATATTATTAAAATTTATCATATTAATTATTATTTTTTGTTATAAGTATTGATATTTTATTATATTAATTATAATTTATTATATTGTTTGAAAATTAATATATATATATATATATATATAT
>JBBPBS010001171.1:5875601-5914062 GCA_037974835.1 Cicer judaicum | reverse complement strand
CTGGATTTTGTAAGGGCTTTTACAGCCACAAAGGATGCCTTTTGTGAGGGCCAAATCCGTCACAAATTTTTTTTGAGACCTGAGCGTTTGTGGCAGCATAGGCATGCCGCCACAAAGGAAATGGGCACGTGGCGTTGTGGCTGCAAAGGCCGCCACAAATGCCCAAGGCCAATCCTATATATATTTCTCATTCTCCTACTTCATTTTTTCACATTCAACTTCTCTCTAAAACCTCATTCTCACTATTCTCTCCTCCTTCTCTCTACAAAAAATTATAATTTATTTATAATTTACATTAATTTAAATTAATGTTTAATTATAATTATAATTATAATTATTAATTTAAATATTTAAATATTTTATTATTAATATTTTATTATTTAAATTAATCTTTAATTTAATTATTAATCTTTGTTTTTAATTATATTAACATTAGTTTATTTTATATATATATATATATTAAATTTAATTTATAATTAAATTATATTTCAAATTTAATTTAATTATAATTTAAATTTTAATATTATAATTATATTAATTTATTATATATAATAATATAATAAACTATTAATTTGGAATTAAAAATTAATTTATTAATTACGTTGGCATTTGTGGCGGCCAAAAGCCCTCACAAATGCCAAGTCAGCAATCCTTTGTGGCGGCCAAAAGCCGTCACAAATTCCGCTTGGATTTTGTGGCGGCCAAAAGCCCTTACAAATGCCCAGTCAGCATTCCTTTGTGGCGGCCTATGCCCTCACAAAAGCTGCATCAAGCAAATTTAGCTTTCCTTTGTGGCGGCCTTTGCCCTCACAAATTCAGCTTTCCTTTGTGGCTGCAAAAGCCCTCACAAATGCCAACGTGTTTCAGCTCTTTTGTGGCTGCAAAAGCCCTCACAAAATTTTGTGACCAGCTTCTTTGTGGCTGCCAAAATCTCTCACAAAAGCCACCTTTGTGGCTGTTTTTTTTCCCTTTGTGAGGACTTTTGGCCCTTACAAAATTGGTGTTTTCTTGTTGTGATATATGACTCTTTTGGTCATTCTTATTGAGATTTCAAATGAAGCTCCCTTCATGGATCTTTCTTATAACATGAATTTTCCTTAGGGTCAAGTTTATACCAACACTCACCCTATTTTTCATGAAACTAACAATACTAGCCACTTTAGTATTTATATACATTTTACGGTCGATATTTTCATATCTATGACGGGTTAACATTTGACTGAGTTTATTTCCATTCTTTTTGTGAGCGTAAGTTATAAAGATTCTCCTTCCTGAACTCCAAGAGCATATTTCTTAGAAATCGACTTTATATCAATATCTCAACAAGATGAACACTTTACTTTGGCTCTCCACATGTTCCCCATCTTTGGTAGACTTTACCATTCCATCGACATATACATGAATTATTTGACCTATCTCTTGCTTGAAGAACTTGTCCATCAAACACTAATAAGTAGCCTCAACATTTTTCTAGATTGAACAACATTACTTTGTAACATTATTTGGCTTTATTGGTAAAAAAAAAAGTCATTTTATCTTTTTCCTTGGAGTGCATGTTAATTTGATTATACTTGTATGTGTCATCTACAAGCTTGTAAATATTGTTAGGGGTAGTGTAGTTTGTCCATGTCCTCCATTTTCTTAAAGACTTTTTAACCATCGTGACTTGCCCATCTCCAACATATCTCAAGTCGACCATGCGAAGACAACCGATTTCTCCCTTAACTACCTCAATTATCGATGCACTTATTTTCTCAATGTGGCCATTTTTCTCAATTTTCATGGGTCTCGTACTATCTTCATAACATTGATGCGTCGAGAATTGGTCAACGTTGATTACCCAAATTCTGACTCAAATGGGGGGGGATTTTAAAACCAAATGACATGTTGTTACATTTCTCTTAAAATATTTAAACTTGATCAATCATGTATGAGTAATCTATTTCTACTACCAAGTACTCCTCATAACTCCCAATTTTGACTTGGTATCATGTCAGTGCCAATTGTAACATCTAGTTAGGTGGATATAACAATTGAGATAATAACGAAAAACTTTTCATATTATATAAGATAATAAAGTACTATACTAAATCATGAATTGTTCGAAAGAAATAATATTGTAAAATACTTAAAATAAAATCTTACAACTGAAAATTAGGCCTCTAATAACTATTCATAAAATAAAATATGATGTAGACATATAAAAATAACTAATCACTATGCCTAATTATTCTTGATCTGCTAACTTAATTTAAGGAAATTATTTTTCTCAAAGGAAACATGATTTCTCAACCTTCGACGTTCTAACTCTCTCAATATCTAAAAACAAAACTTTGATGATATATTAAATCCTAATGAATAATATACACAATTTTAAAATATGTATTATTCTCAATCGATGCGGTAACCGAAAAATTCGATCATGACACCCGTGTTCCTCCAAAATATTCTTTGAAATATAAATAATATACATAATTTTTCTATAATAACTAATTATTTCCAATAATTAATATAAATTCACCCACTTAAATTAACGAAAATTTACATCTACGATAATCAAATGCACACATTTATTATGCAATAAATCAATAAATCAATTCAATGGTGTCTGATTATTATATGGTGATGTATTACTTTCACGAAGTGAGTATTATCTTATCATATGGAGCACCAACTCATCTAATGTGGAGTAAAAGATCTATTCGTGTGTAGTTTAAAACCAATCTCATGTGGGGTATAAGACCCATGACTATAGGGCACATAGCTCATCGGAGCAAATAACTATAGAGTACAAGATCCATCCATATTAAATATTAGTTCACTCTAACATATACATTAAAAATAATTCAGTTTTTAACAATTATCTTCATAAAATATTATTTAGAGTATAATATTTCATTTGAATATACAATAACCCCAATCATGCAAGGACACATAATAAAACAATCCTTTAAAGAATACATATTCAATAATCATTACATAAAACATTAATACAACAAACAAAATAGTAAATAAATTATCAACTCATATTCTAAGATTGTAATTCATAAAATCCTAATTTTAATATAGTTAGATTTTCGACAAAAAAATACTATTCAAAATATCTTACTGTTTTCTCATTTTAAATTCTCAAAATAAATGTATCATGAAAGGTTTAAAGGGTGTGATTATAAAGTTGAATTAAAATTGATCAGCCAGTTACGATAAAATTCCAAAATAATATTTTGAAGATAATCAAATAAAATTAATTAATTTCTAATTATAATTGTAAATTGTGTTGCTATGTAACTTGTATTTTTTAGTATATTATTTGAAGATAGATATTAATATAACAACACAAGAATAATCTGGTGAAAACAAGATCATTCTGGTTCATGAAAAACAGTAGTTTGGACAAACCAATATCGTTCTAGTTTTATTTCAGTCTAATCAAACCAATATCATTTTGGTTTGCGAAAGTATCAACCTTCTTTACAAGATCATTTCAGACAATTTATTCTAAAAATAAAATGAATCAAATCTCATATTTCATGTGAATTAAATATTAAGGCATCTCATAACCATGATCAAGCACAAAAGATTAAAAGAAAAAAACATCAAGAACCATAACAAAATCAATCTCCAGATTGATGACTTATGAAACAAGTATAGTTAGAACAACAAAGATAAGAAATTGATGCTACATCTCTACAGACAGGCAACCTACGTACAAAAGCAGAAAATTTTTAACACCAAACAACTATCAAAAGCTCCTGGTCCAGTACTCACTCAAAATAGAAACGAAGATGATTTTGGTTATCAAGAAGGAATGTTTTTTTATTTATCAAATATACCACATGTCTATTAAAAGATTAATCTAAATAATTTGATTACTAATAACTACATGAGTTGTTGCAACCACTACAAGAAATCCTCTCATTTGTGGCCAATTTTACAAATATTTTGTGGCTGAAAAAAACTCTCACAGATTAGTGACTGAAAAAGCTCTCACAGATACAAAAATTGAAATTGGTCTTTATTTGTGGCTAAAAAAGCCCTCACAAAAGCTTAAAAATGTAGGTGGATTTTGTGGCTGCCTAAGCCCTCACAAAATCACAACGTTCTTTTTCACTAGATTCAAAGATCTTTCTACTGAGCTTTCTGCTGAAAATCAAACTCAAACAAGTGTTGAGTAGATTCTGATCCATCAACCTTCTTTCAATATTGAATTTAAAACTTAAGACTATATATTCTTATAGATAGTTTATAAAAATTCTTTTGTGATTAATAGGTGATTTGTAAAAATCCTTTATAGACTGAAAGGTAACTGTAGAAAATCTTTCAAGATCAAAAGGTGAAACATTGTAATTGATCAAGGTTGATCAATAAATTTTATGTGAAAAACAAAATCGTTCTTGTTTAAAAAATTAAAAGTGTATTTATGTCTACATTTAATTTGATTTTATTATTAATAGTGCATTTGATTAATTTTGAAATAAGATAACTTATCCTTAAAAAAAACCAAAACACCATTACAGATTTATGGGCTAGTTAAATTTATGTCATTGAGTATTGTATTATCTTAAAATTTAGACTCTAATAAAATATACGATCATATTGAAACATCATTATTTTTGCATTAATATAGAAAATGTTTAATCGTAGTTTTGATCTATCATTCAAACTTTTTAATTAAAAAATGACAATCTTGAGATATTTTTAATGAAATTTACAATTTTATAATATAGAGTTATCTAAAAAATATTAATTATTTATATATAATTGATTAAATGAAAAATATAAAAATAATTCGAAGTTAAAATCTAAATTTTTATGGCAGTTTATTTTAATTTCATATGAATTAATCGTTTTAAATCACCGTAATATATGTCCCATATGATCATATAATTTTTTAATTAAAAGATTCAAAAAAATTATTAAAATTTTATTTTTTTTAAACTAAAAGAAATCAATTCATAAATAAATAAAAATAAAAAATAAAAATTATAATTAAATTTAAACAAAATAAGAAAGTGTGAATGCATTCTAATAGCAAAAGATAAATTCAAAGCTGGTGGCAGAGTTCCCTTTTGTAAAAAGGAACCAGCTTCCCATTTATAGAACTGTGTTGGCGTTATTTTTTGAATTTTGGAGTTCACAAAACCGTTTGTGGGAAACACTAAAAGATTTTGTAAGAATTGAATATTACCCATTTAAGTATATAAACAAATATTGAGTGTTTGACTTTTTTTCCTCTAATCTTTCGAGTCCTTTAATGTCACTTCTCATTAGATACAAATCTTATTCGGGATCAAAGAAACCTGAAACCCATGTGACGGTTCCATGTTCCTCCCATGTGTCAAGTTGGATTCTCAACATCAATTTGTGATGCTAATTTTGTGGGATTTCTTCTGTTAGTTGCTTCTGGATTTAATTGAGGAATGTAGAGCATCCATTTTTACAAAGTATTTACAAATAAAAAATCTTAAAAATACGAATATGGATGATTATTATTTGTAAATATTACATGTCACGTAATTTGTCAATTTTTGTCATTATGATGAGATTTTATTAAAAAATAAAATATGTTTATGATCTCGTCTAATAACAAAAGAAATGTAATTTTTTTCATAAATAAAATTTAAATTGAGATAACAGTATATCAATCTAAAGTAAAAAGTACTTTAGAATTTATAAAACATTCAAAAATAGATTGCTCTCTCTAATAATACACTAACGAGATTAAACCCACAATTTGCCGGATCCAATACCTGTGTTTTAACTACTTCACCAAATCATTTGAATTATAATAAAAGTTTCTTTAATATGGAGTATATGCAAACGAAATCATGTGCCAATATTTAGAAATGGATTATTTATTTATTAAAAAGAATTTAATTTGTATACATTATTAATACAATTTTTTTATATTTTCAAATAATTATAATCGTTAATTATATAATATTTAATTTTTATTATAACTATTTATAGAATCATTTATATAAATATTTATGATTTGTGGATTGTATAAATTTTTTTATACTAATAATGAATAAAAATTAAACTAAAAATAAAAAAGAAAATACTTCAGTATTAGAGAAAGATTGCTGAAATGTTTATATGGTTAGATGGAGAGAAAGGTGCACATTCAGCAGGTTAAAAAGTTGACCGTTGGATTCCTCACGACAATGAAGCATGGTGACTTTACTAGGACTAATCACATGCATTTTGTTTTGTTTTTAGATGAACTGATAAAGAAATTTATTAAAAATTAAGTTTTGAATTTGAATTTAGAATATAATATTCAACTTAGTATTTTGATATTTTTAATTGAACTAAGTGTTATGGAAATTCACTTGCATTTATGTACATTACAAATTAAAAATGTAAAAATTGTTGCAACTAAATAATGTTTTGTAAAGGTAAAATATAGATATGTTTATTATAGATTTATTATTTTTCCTCTCCCCAAAGTGCAATTTTTTTTTTTATCCAAGAAACAATTTCTTCACTCCATATAAAATAATTTATGGCCATTATGGTACTCTATTAATTTAAGAGAGGAACATCAGGAAATTAAAGTGTCTAAAGAACTTGACCTAGTTCTGTTATCTTTAATTTGTAACATAATTTTCACACGTTGAAAATAATATATATTGCTGAATCAGCGTCACTATATATAAATTATATTGATTATAGGATCTAAAATCAAACTTATAAAATTAGTTTGGTAATTGAGGTAGAACAGTAGTTAAAAAATAGACTTATACTAATAATTAACAATATTAATATTTTTTGTTCCAAAATAAATTATTAATTGACTAATGATATGAAGTGTTTTAGATGAATTTTTTTACTTGGATGCCACTTAATTAGAACAAACGATAATATAGTACATCCAATTTTAATTTACTTGGTTACTGATTGACTGCCATTTCTCCCTTAAGTTATTTTTTAATTGTTTTCTTTTTCTGGAAATTTTTGTTCACTTTTAATTTTCATTTTTAATACAATAATTTATTAACTATTGTTTTGTAAAACCATTTTCTAAATATTTATAGCAGATTGAAATAATGTATATGAATGTGTTTAGATTATTTATTGAATAAATATATATTTTTTTTGAAATTTTGATTATAAACACAATAACTTTCTTTATACTCTATTAGTTTCTTTTTAATTATCGTTGTTTTTGAAGAATTTGGTTGATATTTATTTATCATTTTTAAAGTTTAATATAATATTAACTATTGTTTTGTCAATATATATATAACTCTTAACTATTTTTTATATAGAATAAGTGCAATAAGATAAAGTTAAGGCTAAGTAAAAAAAGAAATTAATTTAATGAAAACAACAATATTTATCTATATTTTTTAGGGGATTTATTTATTTCTAATAAATTAATAGGACAATGAGTTTAAAAAAAATTATTTTCTATCATTTTAAAAATTATAATAACTAAATATTATTTATTAAAAATAACAAGATAAAATTTTATTTTTATTATTCATAATAGTGAATATTGAATTTTTTACAATAAAATATAAAATTTTATTTTATGAAAATGATTTTTCTTAAATATTAAATTCAACAAATAGTATTTTAATTCATAAAAATATTCGTTAAGTTATTATTTTGAAAGTTTTAAATGTACTGTAGAAACTTTTTTTATATATTTTCTTAATTCATAATACAATCTTAAGTGGCACTTACAATAAACGAACATAACATAAGAATATAAACATTTACTAATAAATTTAATTAAGTATGGTTAATTTTTCATGTTGTACAACAATAAATGTATTGACAAAAATGTCTTTTAGGGGAACATATTGTCTGGAAATAAAAGATTATTTAAGAAATATAATTAGTATTAATTAAAAGGTATTTTGGAAATGAGACTATTTTAATAGAATTTATTTTATAGATTTTTTATTTTATTTTATATTAAATGTCTTATTTATAATATATTTTTTATATTTTTTTTATATAATATCAATGAAGTGATAAATATTTTTTTTCTTTCAATAATATATATTTATTTATTGGACGATCAACTACCTTAAATAAAATAATTCAATAAATAAAACTTAATTATTTTTTAAAAGAATTCCACTAAACTGAAATAAGATATTTATAATGAAATAGATAGGGCGTTGAAGGTCATCAAAGAGTACTATCTATTTCCCTTAAAAAATTACTATCAATTTGCTTGAGATTTTCAAATTTTGATGAAACCTTCAAAGCAATGATTACCGGGTATCATGCGTTATGTGTTCAACTATGATAATATCTTCCTTGAGTTTCTGAATAAGATTATATTCATGTATCTTCCTTTCTTACTTGTGTGTTAAACAAATGTTTTTTTTTTATTATTTTTTTTCTATGAACAAATTATGTTTTTTTAATAGAGTGAATGTATATTCACTTATTCAGAATACATTCAAGATGAGAGAATGAAATTTACTTTGAGGAGCATAAAAGATAAATGCATTTGGCAAAACATGAATACTATCATTAGTTTATTGTCTAGTAAATGTACACAACCAAAACATTGTTCCATGATTATAAAACAACTCTACCATTATGAATTATCTATCATATGTAGAATCATATTCTGATTTGTTGGGTTTACACAATTTACATTATCAACCATTTGTTTAAATTCAAATATGACGTTTGGTAGATTTGAAATAATTCATTAAAGAGCTTGAAATAAACCCCTAGCTTCACATTCAACTGCTTAAATTCGTTAACAAAATTTGTATTAAAATTATATATATAATGAATACTTGTAAAAAGAGAAACATTGATCATTTTTCATGAATATATCATTATAATTATAATGATTTCAATCTTTTTTTATTTAGGTGTTACGACATTAACAATAATAGCGGTGAAATAATTTAAAATAAGTATTGGATTTATGAAAAAGATACATCATCTAAAAAAAAATGTTTCTAAGTCTAGTTAATCAATGGTTCGTTCGATTCACAAAACAGTTAGTGGAAAGAACAATATAAGACAACGCATAATTGCACAAAACAACTTTTTGAACTTTAGTGTGTTTGGTAATTGATGAACATAACATTCAATTTTGACTGCACCTTGTTTGATGATATGTATGGACTTAACAAAATCATATAAATTTTACTATAATGCCCTATACTGATATATATATATATATATTAAGAAAATTGTCTCTTCACCTAATATGCTCACGTGCCTTCCACTTAACCTGATTTTTTTTTTTTTTTTCTCCAACATTAATCTTTTCATCTTAAAAAATATTAAATCATTCTCACTCTATTAAAAATTTAGGTCACAAACTTTGCAAAAATGTTGGAGCATACTACGTAAAATTCAATTTTGGGCGAATTTATTGTTGAAGTTATGTCAAGATATTATCACGATATTATCAAGAATGAATGATATTTTTATAATTTAATAATAATAAAATTATAATTATTATATTTTTTATTAATTTATTAATAATAATAAATTTATGACCATTAGTGAGTTCTATTTAATAAACTCACATTGAGTTGAGTTCACTGTTCTAGTAAAAAATAAATGAGTTTATGTAATATAGTGAACTCTATTTAATGAATTCATATTGAGTTTACCGTTAGAGATACTCTTAATATTTTTTATGAGATAAAAAATAAAGAATTAGGTTTACAAATTTCTCAAACACCGTAAATGATTTTATATGAGAATACATTTATCTTTGATTTGAGATTTTAATACTTAAAAAGAAGAGTTAAAGGTGTGAACTATTTTGAGAAACTTTTATAGCCATGATGGTGGAAGGGAAGTAGATCGTAGAGGTAGAGAAGGGAAAAAGTGAAACCTAACAATATTGATTAGTGGAATTAAAAGGATTATTGGGTTTGCAAATAGAAAGCATTAGAGATAGAGTTTTTGTAAGGTAATCTCAAATATCAATTTTGATTTAAAGACTAATAATTGATTCTCTCACTCTTACAAATATCAATTTTGATTTAAAGACAAATAAATCATTGTTTGAAAGATCTCCAAACTCAAAGTTATCAATGTGTATTAGACTATTAGGTCTAAAGTTTCAATTTCATGTTCCTGATTTAGTTTTGAATTTGATGACTAAAATGATGTTAGATGCAACACCTGTTAGAGATGGTTTGCCACAAAGTTATTACGATGCGAAACGGTTAGTGTCAAAGTTAAGATTAGGTGTCAAGAGGATTGATTGTTGTGTTAAAGGTTGCATGTTATTTTATGACAATGAATTTGGTATGAATGATGCTAACTTAGTTGAATGCAAGTTTTGTCAGCAACTAAGGTATCACCAAAGGAATAACTCTAGGGTAAGTAGGGAAAAATCAATTCCAAGGAAAGCAATGTTTTACCTACCTATTGTATCAAGATTGCAAATATTGTTTGCATCAATACAAACTGCAGGAAAGATGACGTGACATTGTGAGAATAAAAGAAATTCAGGTGAGTTGTAACATCCGTCTATTGGTCAGACATGGAAACACTTTGATCAAATGTATCATGATTTTGCGTCAGATCGACACAATGTAAGACTTGGACTATCCTCAGATGAATTTACGCCTTACATACAAGCATCGCCTACTCCTTATTCTTGTTGGCCGGTTATTGTTACTCCTTACAATCTTCCTCCTGATATGTTTATGTCTAAACCTTATATGTTCTTAGCTGCTTTGATACCAGGTCTTTCTAATCCTACAACTGTTATTGATATTTTTTTACAACCTTTGATTGACGATTTGAAGAGGTTGTGGAATGGTGTCTTGGAGAGAAAATTTTATGATGAGAGTTGCATTGATGTGGACCATTAATAATTTCCCCGCTTATGGGATGTTTTCAGGATGGGGCACCCATGGTAAATCAGCTTGTCCTATTTGTATGGAAGATACAAAAGCATTTACTTTAAAATTTGACGGGAAGACATCGTGGTTTGACTCACATCGTAGGTTTTTATCTGCTGGTCATCCATTTAGAAGGAACAAAGCTACATTTATGTGGGCTATGCAGAAAGTCTAGGACCCCCACTTAAATTGACATCAGAACAAGTTTGGAATAAAGTAAAAGATATGCCAAAGGTACATGTTGTTAATGGTGTGGCTTGTAAACCACAAGGTTACGGACAATGGCACAATTGAACAAAAAGATGTATTTTTTGGGATCTACCGTATTAGAAAGATAATCTTTTGAGACATAATCTCAATGTTATGCATATTGAAAAAAATTTCTCTAACAACATATTTAATAATGTGATGAATGTGAAAGGGAAAACAAAAGATAATGACAAAGCTAGAAAAGACATAACTATATATTGCAGACGACCAAATTTGTTGTTAGTGGAACAAAACGGCAAGACCCTAAAACGGAAAGACCCTAAAGCCAAATCTGTTTATCGTTGGATCAAAGAGCTGAAGATGTCAGACGGTTATTGTTCTAATTTGGCAAGATGTGCTGATGTAGAAAATGGGAGGATGCATGGGATAAAAAGTCATGATTGTCATATACTTTTAGAGTGTTTACTTTCTATTGCCTTTAGTGCTTTACTAACACATGTATTGAACCCACTTATTAAAGTGAGTCAGTATTTCAACAATTTATATTCTTCAACACTCATTGATAAAAATTAAATAATATTCATTAAAAAAATAACTTCAAATAAAAAATAAAACATAAAAGAAAAATTTACCAAATATCAAGAGAGAAGGTAGAAAAATTGAAGAAAAATAATTATAGAGAGAAGGTAGAAATGAGAGGAAGAGTGATATATATAGGAAGAAAATAGAACATTTGTGACGGTCAAAGCAGCCACAAAACGCCAACGGTGCTATTGCTATTATGGCGGCCTATTGCCTTTTTGGCGGCCAATACCTTCACAATGCCCCAACAACCTAATTTTGTGGCGTTCAATATCGTCACAATGTTCTAACGGACTTATTTTGTAGCGGCCTAAACTTTCACAATGCTCCAACGTTCTGGTTTTGTAAGGGTATATGTCGCCACAAAATCCTGCTGATATTTTCAATTAATCAAGCCTACTGTGAGGGTATTGATCGCCACAAATTTAAATAATTTTTCTCTCAAATAATTTTTTTTTACTGTTTTTGATGTCACAAATGTTATAATCAACAATTTTATTTTTTTGAATTTTAGTATTTTTTAGGGCTTTTTCGGTGAGTACTTTTTGAGAGTTTTTTTCTTCGACAAATTTTTTTAAGTTGACCACAAAGTGAGTGTTTTCTTGTAATGAATGAGGGATAGAAAAAAAGGAGAAAGGAGAGAATAGATAGACTAGAGTAGAAAGAAATAAGAGGGAAAGAAACATACATCCGTGAAAGGTGAGTGTAGAAAGAGATAGGAGGAGAGAGGAAGTGGAAGAGAGAGTAGTGATATGATAATTTTTAATAGAATAAAAAAAATTTGGTATTTTTGATAATGTATACGAGATAAAATGTTGTCACATAGTTTAGTGAGAGACACAAATTCTTAATTTTGTCTAGTGCATTGTTCATGTTCGATCCTCTATTTTTAACAAATGAAATGAATACCCTAAGAGACAATTTTTTTAATGATAGAATTCCAACACTATCTTAAAATGAACTAAAACTAATTAACTATTGCGTTCTATTCATTTATACTACAAGTTAGACAATATCTCTAATTAAAAAAAACTTTAAATGCATTTGAGTTGAATGTATGAAAAAGAAAAGATATATTTTGGAAAATACTACTCTGGATTTGATTTTCTGGTAATCTAATCATATTTAATCTCTATCTAGTATATCTATAGTTCTCACATAGGGCCCATGTTTTGATGAATATGGTATGATGCCTATAATGGCCGGCCGGAAGGTCTTAATCGGGTGGGCAGTGCATGCTGGTAAGTAATTAAGCAATACGGATCACTTGAAGTGTGAGGTGATATCAATATCAATATCAATATCAATGGTGCTTTTATTCAAACCTTCAACAAATTTTTCTTTCTTCCATTCATTTGATTCAATATATGCAACTTGTTGCATAGTTTTCTCCACTTCAGGAAGAGAATAAACGAGAAACACATTAGTATCTAGAAAAGAATATATTCTTCATCATTTATTAATTTAAGTGGAGTACATACTATATGATTAAGATGTATACACTTAAGGTTGATTGATTAATAAGAGAATCAGTTGAGTACCAGAAAAAAAGTTCATTAATTTTAAATAGTTTGTAAATAAATTGAAATTCTTGTGTATTTAATTTATATACATTATTAATATAAATATTTTTTATAATATCAATTAATAATAATAATAATTAAATTATTGAAAATATTTAACTTTTTTACTTTAATTATAATTATTTTTTTAAAAGTTATGCCTACGAGTAATTATAGTCTTAGTAAACAAATTTTATACATTGTCATTGTATGAAATTTAAATTAACAAGTGTATGTCCTAAAAACAATAGTTAAGAAATTAAAAGAGGAAATTTTTTATTGCAAAAAGTCAAAATTTAAACTTTAAAAAACTTTAATATACTAGTTCTTTGCACTTTCAATAATATATTTCTATATATCTATCTATCGAAGTTATGTCTAATTTAAGAAATTAATTCCAAAATCCAAATTTAAATATTCGATCAGAGATACACATATTTAATATTTGATGTATTTTGAAAAGAATCATCTTAAATAAAAATAATCTAAAAACAATAAAAAAAAATTATGTTTCGTCAGTAATTTGAAATGAATTACAAAGAAGAGAGTAATAACAATAATTTTGTCTAAAGGATTATATACAATTAGGGATGGAGTAGTGCTCTTTATTTTAATTAAATACATAAACATTTTTTTAATTTATTTATATTTATATTTGAGAGGAGAATAGCGGTTATAATTACATAGTAGTGTGAAAGTTGGTGAAGATGATCAAAGATACAGATACTGAAGTGAACGGTTGATCGAAGGTAAACTAATGCTGAAGCGACCGGGCCTCGCTGCACGCCGAAAAAGGTGCTGCTATATCTTGACGAGCTTGTAATGTTTTGATAAACTTGTTTACGGGAACGAAATGTTTGATGATTTGCTTCTGAGAAAGAGAAAGGTTTTTTCTTGTTCTAATTAAAAGATTCTCTTAATTTTCATAGTGTTTCCATGTGGGACTCATCTTTTCCCACTTACTTTTCTCTTCTTTTTTTGAATAATTAACGCATGTTATCTCAGTTCATATCTCCTGTTCTCATTTTTAGTTTGACCATGTTCATTGGGTCCATCATTAATTATACAATAAACATTCTTTTTAAATCATAACACACAACTTGGCATTAACATGTGTCCTAAACAAATCCGGATTCTCAATCATTCGATCGAGTTTGAACGGTCCAGATTTTATATTGGTATTTTTAGTTACCGTTATTATGTTTTAATTTAGCTTGAATATTTCAGCCCTCAATTAGATATTCTTAGAATTAAAAATTAGTATATATTATGTTGAACTTTGATTTTTATCTCTCAACTATATAATGCTGTAGACATGCAGGTTCTGTTCTGAGTGGAATCAAGGTGTTGTTTTGATACAGAGCACATGCTAACTGATCTGACACTATCATATTAACAGAAAACTGTTACAAAAAATTTACACTTTCAGCTATGATTAGTTAGGTGTCAGAGATTAGATATATCTTTGTTCAAAAATGTTGCTGCTTTGCACAATCAAATATTAACTCTTATTTCTATCATTTTAATGTGCACTCTTCAATTGCAATTGTAGTTGCATTGATTGTATTTGTGTGTGATATCAAGAATTGCAACATAGCCATAGTCACAAATGCAATTTCAACTATTATAAATTATTATAAATGTGTTTAACCATTTATACGAGGAAGACATATTTTATCTTACAAGTTAATTTTATTATATTAAGTTAGATCTATCTTAAATTATACAATGATATCGACTGCGTTTGTAAATAAGAGATCTCGTTTATTGTATAAATTGGTTTTGAAAGATATAGTTAAGTTGAATTTAAATTCTAAGATAAGTAAATCTTGCTATTTCATGGTTAGATGTATTAAAAAATGTGACCTACTTGTGCTAGTGATTTAGTATTTTAAATTATTTGCACCATCCATTTCTTGCGCTGACAGCATATCACATTCAATTATAGGCTTGTGATGAAAAGTTGGACTAGTATTGGCTAATATGACTTTTTTGGACATATTTCTAAAATATGAATCATCATCCCCAGGTAGTTATTGAGAGTTGAAACAATGATAGGCTATATAGTGGTGAACTTACCAGAAATTCATGGATATTGACCAAGAAAATCAATCATGAGAGACTAAACATTGTAATTGCTATGGCTGCACATGAAGCTACTCAACAAATACAGTTGATTGATAATTTGTGCAAGATATGATTTACTTTTTGAGTCCTTGAATTTATGGTTTATTATATAATCATATAATTTACATTTTGAGTCTTTTGTATTTTTGGTTGGTAGTCACATGGACATGTACACCTATTTGATATATTCTTTATTTATGTATTTTATGTTATCATTAGGTGGGTTAGTTACAAATCTTGACCATGCCATGTTAAATTAAAAGACTGAAATTATTTAATTTTAATTTATTGATGTGTAATCAAACTGCTTGATCTCACATCAACGGTTAAGATTATTTATTGACAATAACTATGTGATAATTTTACGGCAAAGAAACAGAGTCCTCTTCGTATGAACTTACCATAAGCATAGGTAGGGACAATCTGATTCCCAAGCTAGTTTAGACAATCGCCTACATTTAATTTTAAAAAATAAATATTTTAGTATTTAACACACTAAAAAATAAATTATATAATAACGAAAAGTTATATGTTATAAATTATGTCTCCATTATATTTTGACTTTTTTTTAAAATAAATGTGTGGACGTTGTTATAATAGAATTTAAATTTATTGAAATTACAAAAACAAATTAAAATGTGTCTTTTATTAATTATTTTTGTCTTTAAATATGTCTTTAGATAATTAATTTGGTCTTCAATTTTCAATAATCACTTTGATCTATTATATTATTAACAAAAATATGTTATCTTTTGAAGATATATTTGTAATTTTACTAAATTTAAAGACTATAATATTATGTTTGACTATACTTAAAAGAGAGATATGGTGCTCTTACAATTCAAAATATCTATGTCCGTCTCGATGTATAGGTGGAGATAGTTTCTATCTCCATGTATTACAATTAATCGGTTAGATATGATTTTTTCTTTTTTTAATAATATTGATATTTATTAATTAAATTAATGCTTAAGAACAATTAAATATGAATTTTACACTCATGCTTAAGCATATATTACAATACTAAATGAAAATTAAAGCAAAATGTAGTCTGTTTATGTTTATGGATAATGAGAATATCAAGGGAAAATGTAAGGCAAGTGCTTTTGTTTCATGATGGTTAATTACACAATGATGTCGCAAGTCTTACTCAAGGCTCAAGGAAGTCCAAATATTGCCTTCAATCAAAAATATAAACTTAATTGCATCAGAAATGGGGTCTGCCATGGCCATATTTGTTTGTTAAGAAGATAATTTATTATTGCACATTGTTTTGCATTAACGAACCAACTCTTGGTGATTATTCAGTGGTCTAATTGTATTAGACCTAAATTTTATTTTTCATGTGATTATTTATGATATTAGACCTAATTTTCATTTTTCATGTGTCTATTAAATGATATTAATTGGTCATGGACGTATATTGAGATCACTTGAAATATTTTGGACTTATGTCATTATGAGATCATTTTCTATGTGTCTATTAAGTGATAAATATTTATTCGAGCATAACTTTAGTGGTATGAAAATTCAGGAAAAGTCCATATGAAATCAAGAATTCAGATACCCTTATAACATTCTTCTCCTTAATTTATAACTATGTTTCGAATTTCGCGTCAAATTTCAAAAACTAACTATCGTCTTGTCCAAAAACATGAATTTCAGTCCATTTTTGTCGGGTGGTACGAAAAATATTTAGTAATATACATAAATAAAAGAAATAAAAGAAAATTGATTACAAATAAAAAGAATTAAAAGAAAAAATATAAATGATATATCTAAATTAATTATCTTTTAATTTTTTTATTTGTGTATTCAAATATTTTTAATTTAAAGTTGTAATTATCTTTTAATTTTTTATTTGTGTACTTAAATATTTTTAATTTAAAGTTGTACTCATACTAAATGGGAGAAATTTTATTCGTCTAACGTTTCTAAAAAATTACACATGATTTTAAAAGTGTAGTTTTTAATGGTATAATTTATTCAAAAGTATGCGAAGAAAAATTATAATTTTTTAAATTGGATCGAATACATTTACTTTCGTTAATTTATTTTTATTTATAAATAATGTTAGAATGTTGTTAAAGTTCCATTATACCTAATATATAGTATAATTATTTGGAGAAAGGAAAAGGAATAAGGATTTGTGATGGTCAAAGAAAGACCTTTTTGACAATGTTAGTTATTAAATCTTCTACGCATGTAAGTGAAGGTTATAGGGACCCATTTACATGTCATGGAACAAACAAATTACAAGGTGGGTGCCTCTTAGATATGAATGAATGATAAAGGCAATTTTGGAGTTATTGTTTGGCTACACCTTTACCAACAGTCAAAAATGCTATCTTCTCATTTTGGAAAAAGAAAACTTAGTTTTGTCTCTCTCTTGTACACCCTTCTTAAGTAATCAACTCATTCAATTTATTTTTAATTAAATTATTTTAAATAATTAATTCATTAAAAAAAAATTGGACCAAATAGTCAAATACACATAGAGAATAAATTGTTTTGACATTTATTTTTACAAATATTCAAAAATAGACAATAAATAAAAAATAAATGTTAATTATTTTTTCATAATCATATTATAGATACTAAGTATTTACTATTATTACCAACTATTGAAAAACTTATAGACATACAAGGTAAATTTTTCTCTCCTAACCAAATTTTTTATATAGCAAAATCTAATGATTAAATTTCTAGTCATTTACTTAATGAGTCTCTTATCAATATGATCAACCAAAATAAATAAAGTGGTAATTTGTAACTAGCTAAGTAAAATAATAAATATAAGAAAGTGATTTCTCAAATGAAATGCATCCACAAGTTCTTGTAGAACATAATCAATTATCTGAATGGATAGAATGCTAACATTAGAATGGGTCCCTTGTGCCCAATTGCCATGCCTTTCCTAAGACAAATGACAGCTGCCCAACAAAACTACATTCTTCTTCCATAATATCTATGTGGCTCCACCCTCACACCCACTCTCTAACTCATCAATATCCTCATCCATCCCCTCTCCCTTCTATTCCCTTATAACATTGAATTTTTGTAGGACCTTCCTATGCATTAGAAATTTAAAGCAAAATTTGAATTAAGAACTTTTAAAAAATGATGAGAATAAAATCAGAGGTATTTTAGACCTAGTTAGTTTTTACAAAAAATTAAGAATAAAAAAAAATCAAATATATTTATATTATTAATAATTTTTTTATTAAATTAAATGTTAGTGTGTTTTAAAAATCTTAAACGTTTCATCTATTGTTGATTATGACGCTCCTTTAAATTTCTAAATAAGTGAATTATAATAGTTGCCAATTTTTTATTCCAAAGTTTATCTTGTATAGCTTTAATTCTTATGAATGGAGTGTCTCAAGCTTAATTCTCTTCTAAACAATTGTGCTTTAATTGTGAATTGACACATCATGTTTGTGTCTTGCACAAAAATGCACCAATAAAAACAATTTAACAAAATGAGTTCGATTCATGAAACTTCATTAACTTTAACAAACAAGTTATTTGTATTTTAGCTACAATTAGAAGTAATAATGGTCCATTAAAGATAGGAGACATGCAAATTTCATTTGCTCTTTAACCAATGATTCTTTACCTTTACTTTTCTCATGCGTTTTGCTATGATTTCACATGTTCTTATATTTCACCTTCTTATTTGATGATCTCAACTTTTTTTTTTTGGTTACTTAATGATTTCGTGACATGGGCACTATCTTATACGGTTATGCCATGTAAAATGTTGCTACCTAACTTGATAGCAATAGATGTTAACACATTGCATTTCCTAACTTTCATATTGCACTCCAATGTCATGTCTACATTCAAAATGTTTGGCTATCGACATGAAACCACCTTGTAATGGACGGTTGATGATTTTTTTTTATACACATGTAGTCAACCTTTGTTGGATAATCAAGCTAGCATTGTGATCTTGTCTCAAACACTAACCCTTACCTAGGAACATGATAAGAGAAAAGTAGAAAGGGTAATAATTGAATAAGTGACAAAGCTTTCTTCATTTTCCAAAGATAGATTAAAAGTAGTGCTCTTCCAACTTGACAACGAAGCATAGAGTACTATGAGTAGAAAATACAAGAAGTGGGAATTTTCTCTAGTGTTTGGGTTGTTAAGAAAAAATTAGATAAGATTTTATTATTTTTAACAACAAATATAATTATTATAGGTTCTCGAGTTAGATCCTATTATTAATGAATATCTCATTTATGAATAATTTATCACTCGTTAATGAATAATAGAGACTCTATTTATAGAGTAAGAGTTCATATGAAAATGGAGAAGATAACAATCATAACTAATTTAACCAACTCTAATTATCAAACTTTATCTCTAATATTATAAGCTTAAATCTTTTAGTTCTAATATAAAAAAAAAGTCTTACATTTGAATAATTAGATTATAATTAATGGTTAAATAAATCTTTAGTTCCTATATAGATTTTGTTTTTAGTTCTTATAAAAAATTTCATCAATTTTATTTCTTTAAATTTTTTCTTTGGTCCCTAATTACCGACTACAATGTATTTTTCTAATTTTTAAATAACTTTTTTTGCAATAATACTTGGAATATTATAAGAAATATTCTTACAAAAATTAAGAATTTTTTAATAAGTGATAAATTAAACATTTATAAGCACAAAATATGTTAAATATTTTCTAAACATTATTGTAAAAAATTATTAAAAAAATTTAAAAGATACACCATAGTTTGTTTAAAATTAGAGGGAAAATAAAAAAGAAATTTTTTAAGAGACTAAAAATTGATAAATTTTTTTATAAGAATTAAAAATAAAATAATAAAATTTTATAGAAACTAAAAATTCATTTAACGCTATAGTTTATAACTCTTTGCCTATATAAATCAAAGTTCTTTTTTCATAAGCTCAACAACCACAGACTAGCTATGGCTTTTACTTGATTTTGGAAGATAAAATATTTTTATTACTTTACACACACAATAAAAGACAAGAGAAAGGCTTATGTTATAAACTGTCTCTACTATATTTTTATTTTTCAAAATAATTTGTGAGTATTATTATAATAATTTTTAAATGTACTAAAATTATTAAATAAAAGAAAATATACTAAAATTGTAAAAAAAAAATTAAATATGTCTTTTATTTTTCATACTATCGTTGTTTTTGTTATATAATAAATTCAATCAAAATTGTTAAAATATAATGGGGATTGATTTAATTTTAAATTAAATTTCATTATTATTTAGCTATCTTACTTTTTACTAATATAGCAATTAATCTTTCTTTCTTCTCTTTTGCCCATAAAAAAGTTGATTCATATTAATTTTTTAAAATTAATGGAATTGGAAACTCTCTTAGTACACTAATGAGATTGTTCGATTCTCCAATCTCCATTCTCCACCCATTTTTGCTCTCATTGTCTTCCCACCATGGTTTGCCTCCTTCTCTTTTCTATATTGCACGAGTGGATTGCACTTTTAGTGGCAGACATCAAGCCGCAACGAAAATTTTGTTATATAATTAAAGTGTTTCGAATACAAGTCAACACAAATTCACTTTATTGGATTCCAAGGATTTTCATATTTTCTATATATTTCTATCGTCCTTTTGATTGCATATATATGCCAAAAGTGTCACAAGAGAAAACACTAGAGCGAGAGAAAAAAATTTAACAAAAGTACTTATGATTTTGAAATAAGCTGTTTTAACATATAGTTTTGTCCTTTTTATTTTTCCATACATTTTTTTGTTTGTTTGTTTTGACATGCTTTTGTCTTTAGTGTTAAAAGAATCTCGTTGACAAACAATCCACAACACTATTGAAATTATCTCTGTCCAATACACCCCCTTAAACACAATACTATTAGACTTAATGTTGAGATATAAATAATGGGAGTTCTAAATATTATGTATAGCACTTATCTCTATTCATCTTAGGTTTAGATTTTTTCCAATGCATCAAATTACTCAAAACTTATAAATTTTAGCTTATGACATTTTATAACATGCAACTCTGCAAGCATCGAATTTGTTAGGTAGCAACTATATGATAGATTCAAATTTTGCTAGTAAAAACACTATCACTCACTCATCTATCTTGTTAATAAATATTCTTACTAGCTAGATCTTAATTATGAGCATTATTATTATATTATCAAAGAAAAAAAGTCTAGTTTGATTATATTATAAAATTTAAAAAATACAAGATGCAATATCATTTAATGTATTAGTTTTTTACTATACTCATTTAATGTTCTTTCTTATAAATTGAGATAGCGTGACTACGTATTTGAAATAAACTTCTTTGTAATTTTACTAGTAAAATAAAACCTCAACAATTTAATTTTTTTTTTATGTTTCAAATATTATTTACTTTAGAGAGAAAAAAATATGCTCTCTAAATTTTGCCCTGTTTAAAAAAAATTGAGGTTCACAATATTTTATAAACATTCACTTTATGCATATTTTAAATAAGGACATAAATTAGATTAAAGAAAAATAAAGAATAAGAACAAAAACTATGAGAATTACATAAGATCCAAGTTTTTCGGAAATTTTGAAACATTTTTTTTTTTTTGATTTTGAAAGAATTTTTTTGAGATGAAATGAACGAAAATTTGACTTCTTTTAATAAAGAAGTACAAGATTAAAAGTTCATGTTAATTATGGGTATATAGTAAAAATTTTCTTCTTTGTCATGAAGTTCAAGCCTCGTAGGATAGATTATATAGGTACATGAAGTTAGGTTGAAAGGTTGGATTTAGGTTTTATGGATCATTTGGGCATGCAAGAAGACTCATATGGGCCAGGGAATCGTTTGCCATTATCAACATCAGAGTTTACTGTAAAAAAATTCCACACTACACCCCCGGAACCTAATTCCCTACACCTACGACAAAAAATTATAGGTTTTAATTAGTTCTTGTAAAATACAATAAATTTAATTTTAATCTTTTTAAATAAATTTTTTAGTTTAACTCTTTATAAAGTACAAACCTTTTTCAATAAACAATTAGTTAATATTAATTTTTTTTAATATCTTAAACATAAAAATAAGAACAATTATAATGTATTGATTATAATTTTTTTTCATAATATTGTTTAGAAATAAGTCGCTAAATAAATTAGTGGAACATATATAATTATATACGAGATAAATGTTTGCTTTAATAAATAAGTCAAAATTAATACTTTTTTATATTTTTTAAATAAAAATTATAATAATTATAATACACTAATTATAATTTATTATAAAAATCATACACATGACTAATTTTCTTTTTTTTTTGTGATGAAATTAAAATCAAATTTCTTACATTTTACTGAAATTAAAAAAAAAAATTTATTTTTAAAGGGGACTAAAACAAAATTTTCTTAATTTTGTAGAGACTAAAACAAAATTTCATTAATTTTGTAGGGGTTAAGTTTAGAGATATTAATCACTCAACTATTAAAAAATTAAAAAATAAAAGATTCAAACACAAAAATAAAAAGTTTACATTATGTAAAGAATTAAACTAAAAAATTAATTTTGGAGACTAAAATAATTTTTTTAAAATAATTTTGGAGACTTAAAGTTTGAATTTTGAATACAAAGTTCAATACTTATAGATATTTAAAAGTTGGGAGTGTTAAATAAGATTTCATATGTATGGTAGAAGTAGGAGGTCTAACTGAGAATGTTGGTTTTACATGTATATTATGAACTCCTCAATAAATTATTCTGCATAAATGAAAACCAAACCAAACAAGCTAGCAAAATGTACAAAGTAGAAATAGTAGCACATTAGCGATTAGGTAGAAAATCAGAAACGTAATTACAGAACTAGAAACGACTATATGCAGAAACGCATATTGTGCAATAACAGAGATTACACAAAAGTTCTTGTGATTTTGAAATAAATTGTTTTAGCATTATGTATTGTCCATTTTATTTTCTCATATCCTGGGATGAATCCAGAAATCAATAGAATAGATTCAATTTTTTTATTAATAAAAATTATATAAAATTAATAATATGATATTTAAAAAAGTATGTAATTCTGTTAATTTACTAGCAAGTTGTATAGGGGGAGGGGATGCAGTCCAGCTTAAACCCCTAGA
Source organism: Cicer judaicum (assembly GCA_037974835.1). Lineage (NCBI taxonomy): Eukaryota > Viridiplantae > Streptophyta > Magnoliopsida > Fabales > Fabaceae > Cicer > Cicer judaicum. The sequence continues at coordinate 5,890,603 of JBBPBS010001171.1, read as the reverse complement.
TTTGTTCCTGTCTCTATCCAATATGACAGTAAAAATCACATTAACTCTCAAGGAAGAGGATTAACTCCAGTGAGTCGATATAATGGACAACAAAATAATGAGTTATCTTTTAAGCATAACCATATTTCAAATGGAGAGAAGCCATATCAAAATACTTACCAATGAATATAAAAAGGTCTGTCAAAACATGAAGGAACATGAAGCCTTTAATTGCTGGTATAGGTATGATTATTCATATTAGTCAGCTCTTGCTCTAAATGACAAGAATGATCAATCTTTCGTTATAGATTTTGGAGCCACATCTCACATGATCAATGATGCAAATAATCTTTTCTATATTAAGCCTTATCATGGAAATGATGTAATCTATGTGGGTGATGGAAATAACATACCAATAGCACATATTGATGATGTAAATGTTACTACAACTAATGGAAACTTAAAATTGTAAGATGTTCTTGTGGTTCCTGAATTAAAGAATAATTTATTTGTTGAATTTTTTTTTTATGATTATCATTGCAGTTTTGAATTTACCTTTTTTGACTTTACTATTAAGGACCAAAATCAAAGGATGATTGCATGGGGGCATAAGAAAGGGCACTTGTACACACTCGAAGGAGTCTATCAAGAGTTTTTAAGTGCAGTAAAAGAAGGTTCATCTTCTACAATTTAACATCAACGATTTGGACATCCAAACTTCAAAATTTTGTCTTCGTTGAAAGATAAGATCAATGTAACACAACGGATATCCAAAAATCAAATGTGTTTACTTCTCTCGATATTTTCTCTTTGATGAAACCATGTTCCATTTCAAACCATAAAAAAATGTATCTTCTCCTCCCAACCTAGAACTCACTAAGTTTCTTAGTGCTAATGAATGGTTAGAACCCAATTTATATGCAACACAGTCTACTAGCAACCAACTATTTAATTCCACTTTGGAGGGTAATAGAGATCATCCAATAGATTAATAAACTCCAAATGATGCTAATTAATTTTTACTTTGATCATAACTGTATTGTGGGACCTTTTGCACATCTAATTCAAAACCAAGATGAAAATGGTTATCTTCAAACTGAGAAATAAACAAAAAATGCTTTTCTTGAACAACAACCACCATTGGTAGAAGGAGAGTTGAACCACATTGAAGCCACTTCCACATTGGTAGATGTTTCCAAACAGATTGCGTAATTCATCGGCTACCTTGCTTACTATGCCGCTCTTGCTACTGAATCACCAAAAAATTACAATGAACCAAAAACACTACAAAGTGCCTTAAAGGATCCTTTTAGGGTTAATACAATGCAAGAAGAAATGTGTGCTCTACATTTAAATCGAACATGGGAACTTGTCCCACGGTCTCCCAATGCTAATGTTGTCTGATCAAAATTAGTCTATTGAATCAAATTCAAAGAAAATGGCTCCATCGATCGCTTCAAGGCAAGATTAGTTGTACAAGGCTTTACTCAAATTCATGGGATCGATTTTGACGAAAATTTCAATCCTATAGATAAACACACCATTACTTGCTTTGTTATTGCTATTTCCATTTCACTAAATTAGATCATGGGACAAGTTGATGTAAAAAATGTTTTTCTCCATGGAAAAATTAAAGATACTGTTTATATTGAGAAACCTCTCATATTTGTAAATCCCGACACACCAAACCATGTATGCTTATTGAAGAAATCTCTATACGATGCTTAGTTTGATCATCTATCCATATTTCTGCTCCATCTTGGTTTTCTTTGCAGCACTGCAGATTCTTCACTCTTTATTCTCAAAACAAGTTCAGTGGTCACATTGATTTTAATATATGTTGACGAAATTTTAGTTGCAAGCAACAATGACATCTTCATTACAAATCTGATTCACGAGCATAACTGTGAGTTCGCCATTAAAGACCTTGGATCTTTATACTATTATTTGGGCATATAGTTCATTTTCTTCAAGAATAGTCTTTTTCTAACTCAACAAAAGTATACAAATAACTTGTTATCTAAAACTAAAATGCTTAGTTGCAAAGCCTTGGCCATACCACAAGTCCTCACAGAAAAACCACCATCCTCTAATAATATTATAATTGATGCTACTGTGTTTTACAGGATTGTAGGTGCACTATAATATTTGACTTTCACTCATTTGCACATCACTCATGTTGTTAATTGTGCCTGTCAACACTTCACCAAACCTATTGCGACAAATTTAAAGGCAGTTAATTAAGTGCATTTTGCGTTATCTCAGAGGCACACAAAATTGTAGGTTGCGCTATCTTTTCAACACTCCATTTTCCTTGTACGGTATTAGTGAAGCCGATTGGGCTGGTTGCCCTATCACATGACAAAGAACTACAAGTTATTGCATCTTTCTTGGTGCTAACTGTATATCTTAATCCTCAACGAAGCCACCCACTGGTCCTGTCTCTAGCATGGAAGAAAAATATTGCTCCATGGCTCACACTTTTGTCGAGCTAACATGGATCACATATCTCTTTCATGACATATGTGTTAACGTTTCTCTTCTTCGTGCTCGACAAATATTTTGTGATAACATTAGTGCTCTACAGAGGACAATTAATCTAGTGTTTCATGCTCGCACCAAACATATTGAGCTTGACTATCATTTTATTCATGAAAATGTAGACATAGGAGCTTTTGTAACTCACTATATTCCTACATCATCACAACTTGTCGATGTTTCACCAAACCACTAGTGAATGATTCGTTTCTCAAATTTCGCAGCAAGTCAGACGTGTATCCAAATCCACCTACCAGCTTAAGGGGACATGATAAGGAACATAATACAAAACCTTTTATATATGTTGATTCTAAAATTAATAAGGACGAGAAATTTGCATTAGTTTCAAAATGGGATGATGTCATGGTTGCAACAAATATGGAAACCAATTCCTTAAATAATAGCAAATATTTAGACAAAAGTCAATAACTTAAGAATATTCTTGAGCATGTACTTCTATTGTTTTTCATGTATAAATGTACTCCTCATAAAATCAAATAAAATGACACTTTTACAAATTTCGTTGTAAAAATACTATCACCCACTTAATTATGAGCATTATTATATTACAAAAAAGGTCCAATTTGATTGCATTGGAAAATTTTAAAAATACAATGTGCAATACTATTTAATATATATTTTTATTTTTGAAATACCAAATAATGTTACTTCTTATAAATTGAGATAGTGCCACTACATATTTGTGTTAACAATGGTATATAAATATATAATGGAAGAATGAACGAAGATGAAGAAGGAAGAAGAGAAACAATCTATTATTCATAAACAAAATGATTGAAAACTTAGAGTGATAGATATACCATAAATATATATACAAGAGAATAGAAAAGTATAAAATACCTTTATTATGAGATATTCATATCAGACAAAAGCCAACGCAATCAAATTATTTCAGTAGTATTTGATGCCATAACACGTTACTCTGCTTCTGTTGAAGAGCATCAGACAACATCTTATTTCTTTCTCTTCCAAGAAATAAGAGAGTCTCCAAGAAACATATATAATCATGTGGTGGACTTACAATCTATGGTGTCATCACCCCAATCAACATCAGAATAAGCCTGCAATTCCAACAAGGACGACGATTGGTAGAGAAGACTTTGAAATTGAGTTCCTCAAAGATAACGAAGAACACGTGTCCAATGTACTGTAGTGGGAGAGACAACAAACTGACTGTCAACATGAACAAGATAAGCAATATTAGGTTTGATAATCATAAGATACACCAAGTTGTCAACCAAAATAGGGTACAAAGTGGGATCTAATAAAGGAACACCATCTGATGGAGCATATTTCACATTCAATTCAATAGGAGTATTTGCTGCTCTAGTTTTATAAAGGAAACATGTCCAAGATTGTTGGCAATGTATTTGGATTGCGAAAGAAGGTAGCCTCTAGGAGAGTAGACAACTTCAATCCCCAAGGAATAGCGAAGAGTTCCCAAGTCCTTCATCTCAAACTGTTTGGCTAATTTCATCTTCAACTCAATGAATACACCAATATCATCTGTAATAATCATATCATCAACATACGAAGAATGTATAATGTAACCATAAGTGGTATACCTTATAAACAATGCATAATCATATTCAATAGAATGGAAACCTATAGAATTGATCATCGTACAAAATTTCTGAAACCAAGCTCGAGGAGTTTGTTTAAAACCATAACGAGCCTTTTTGAACTTACACACTTCCCGCTGAGTATGTGAAACTCTTTGTGGAGGGATCATATAGACTTCTTCATCAATCTCACCATTAAAAAAAGGCATTTTTGACATTGTTTTGGGAAATATGCCTTTGATGAATAGATGCAATTGCAACAAGAGTATAGATATTGGTCATCTTGGCTACCAAAGCAAACGTTTCTTCATAATTCATACCATATTGTTAAGAGAATCCCTTAGCAAGAAGACATGTTTTATAACGCTCAATTGATCCATCAGTCTTAGTTGTGATCTTGTATACCCAACGACACTCAATAGCACACTTTTTAGGAGGAAGAGATACTAATTCCCAAGTATATATTTTGTACAATGCAGATAATTCTTCTGTCATAACCTGCTACCAAAATGGATCAAAAATAACCTCTTTATAGGAAGATGGCTCAGGAAAACTATGAATGGAGGTTAAGAAAGAAGAAAATGAAAATGAGTAAATGAAATAGATAAAATCAGGTAATTACGTAGACTTACGGTGATGAGAGAGGTTATAGGAAGGTGGAGACGGAAGATCAACAAATCGCAGAGGGTGGTTGGGAAGTCGGGTGGGGGGGGTAGAGATTTCATCATGTGGAGTAGTGGTATTTTTCCTGTAATTCTCAATATTACAATCAGTTGAACCAAACAAATTAATATTGGTTAGCTCAGAACTCTTACTAATATGAGATTCAAAGGAAACAAAGTTAAAATGGATGTGCTCAAGAAAAACAACATAAAGCGAAACATATACTTTTCTTGTATGAGGATCATAACAATGATAACCCTTTTGACAATTTCCATAACAAAAAAAAAAACACACATGACAAAACGAGAAGACAACTTATTGCGGTCATCTTGTGGACGAAGAACAAAACAAGTAGAACCAAAGACTTTCAAAGAATGATAATTAGGGATATAGGCTTATAAATTTTTAAAGGGAGACAAACCTGATAAGATAGACGATGAAGTTATATTAATAGCATGGATAACAGTAAGAACTATTTCCCCCAAAATTCACTGAACATCGAAACAAACAACAAAAGAGAATGAATAGTCTCAATAATATGACGATATTTCCTTTCAGCAACTCCATTTTGTTGAAGAGTGTTAGTACAAGATGTCTGGTGAGGGGTGTCATCATAAGCAAGTAATTCAAAGACTTCATTATAGATATGTTCACCACCTAAATCACAATGAAAACACTTTATAACAAAATTATATTGAGTCTTTACCATAGTACGAAACATATGATAAATGACAAAAAATTCAAACTAATTTTTCATAAGATAAACCCAACAATAACGAGTGTAATTGTTAATAAACAAAAAATAATAAACAAAAGGCGCATATGAAACATAAACACTTTTACTAAATGATAAAGTTGGAAATTTAGCAAGTTTACAACCACAACAATCTAAAATATCACCAGTTTGTAACTATCCTAAAGCTCCAGTATAAGCCAAATATTTTAATCTAGAAGCAAAAACATGTCAAAGGCAAGAATTTCATAAATAAAAACTAGAAGACGAAGAATTCAAGCGAAAACTAGATAATAAGTCAACTGTAGTTGTTGAGACTGCAATATCTAGGACTCGGAGGTCATCAAAAACATAAAGTTGCCCATGTTTATGGCATATCCCAGTTAGCCTCTTGAAATATGGATTATGCACACAAAAAGAAGTGGAAGAAAATACAATGGAATAACTGAAATCACATATTTGACTAACAAAAGCAAGACTCAAAATGAGATTAGGAATATAACAAACATAAAAAAATAAAAATAAAAAAAAACACAAATTAGGTGTGGAGACAGAACCAATGCCTGCTAATGGCATAAGAGTGTCATCAGCAGTCATAACCGAAACAAACGAGGCATGATTCATAAACACAAAAGATTTATCATCATATGTTATATGGTGATATGCCTTAGAATCAATAATCTATATGAAAAAATATATACTTGACATACTAGATGAGTTCAAACCTTTAGTAGAAGAGGCAAACATGGCATATGGTTGAGTGGCATGAAGTTTTTGGAGTTGGTATGCAATATCATATATTTGAGAAGCAGTTTCAGATGAGTATAAAGAACCAGAACTAGAGTCAATGGTAGAAGAAGCAGAAACAACACCATTTGACGATGACCCCCCTAAAACTCTTCTTATGGGCTCTCCCCAATTTTGGACAATGTGCTTACCAATGAATTTTTTCTTTGCAAAAAGAACATTCATCATTACCAAGTCCAACTTTCCCTTGAGGTTTTCCTTGTTAAATAGGAGCAGCAAAAATAAATAGATGATTGAGAGATTTTCCTTATCTGACACAATAGAGTGGGTCTTAAATATGATTTTTTCTGCCAATAATTCACGAACTGCTAATTCAACATTAGGAATAGGGGAATGGTGCAGAATACCCTCAAAATCATCACGAAGAGCCATCTAAAACCAAACCTTACATTGTTCCTCTCTCTGATCAATGTACGATTTGACAACTTTCTACTCAGTTGATTCCGTAAGATCCAATTGATCCCTCAAATTAGTCATTGTCGAATAGAATTCTTGAATGGTCATATTGTTCTGCTTAAGAGCTCTAATATCATTTCCAACTAATAATGTTTTGAAAAATTAGACTGAACATACAAATATTTCAAGTGATCCCAAATCTCTTTAGCAGTATTATATCTTTCTAGTTACACACCTATACACAACTCAACAAAATTATTAATCCGAGTAATAATTTTTGAATTACCAATATTTCATGTTTTCAAATCTTTTGCATATTGAGCTTAATCTCTTTTATTTGAAGACAATCTATATTTTGTTGGCTTGTACTACTAAACCCTATAAATTCAACCGACTAGCAACATTTACCTCGAATCTTGTGGACCACTTTACAGTAGATACAAAAATCAACCAAAGCTCTTTGATACCTAGTTAACAATGATAAACAAACATAAACATTGAATGGAGGAAGATGAAGAGGGAAAAAGAGAAATAACCCTCTAAGATTTTATAAACAAAATGAACGATAACTTAGGGTGATATAGTCATAATAAGTATATATAGAAGAGAATAAAAAAATCTAAAATACCTTTATTATTAATATATTATAATATTATCTAACTATTTGAAGTGAACTCCATCCTACATTTATGAGTGAAATATAACATCAACAATTAGTATATTTTTTTACCTTTCCAATGATATTTACTTTTAGAGAAAATAAATTTGTTGTCGTATACTAAAAAATTTCAAAATATTCAAAAAATTGAAGTTCAAGGTAATTTATAAACATTGCACATTTTGGCTAATGATAAAAATTACAAGAATTACATAAAATCCAAAGAATTTAAAATAATGTCTAATCATTGATAAAAAAAAAAGGTATTTAACCAAAAAAAAAATATGGATTTAAGTGGAATTATATCATCTCATGTGAGTTTTTTATCAAGTAAATGAAAGCTTAATTAAAGTGGAAGCTGAACCCTCTCTTTTAAAAAAAAATGACCCGTATATCCCTCGACAAATTTGCAAAAATTATGAATTTGTTCTCATTAAAAAGTTCCCCTACTCCCATAAGAGCACTCATTTATTTCGAATAATTTAGTTTTAACTTTTTTTGGAATATTTTGGTATATAAAAAAACTTGACTCAAGTTATCCTAAACTTAAATTGGAACCACAAATCATTTAGTAAATTGGTACATATTTGTCTATCGAAAAATTTGATGGTTCAATTTTCTGATATAAAAATATGTTATGAAAAAGCTTGACCCAAGTATTTGGAAATTTAAAATGAAATCTTTATAATTAAGTGAAAAATAGATTTCATTATTATAAAGAAGGACAAAATTGAAAGTTCATGAAAATCTCATAGATTGAGGTATATGAGGTATGTTGTAAAATTTTCCTTTTCTCACCAAGTTCAAGTGTCGTAAGATAGATTGTATAGGCCGCATTAAGTTAAGTTGGATTTATTAGATCCAAAATAAAATAAAAATCGTGTTTTTCTATTATCTCTAATATTATCAAATATATAAAAATTTATGTTTGAATTATCTCTAATGTTATTTAATATTAGTATCACGTGGAATGTTTGTATCTAAATAACCTATCTCCTTTTATCACTTAATTAGATTTTAGGAATAAATAATGTAGATATTTATAAATGAAAAGATGTTAGAAATAAATAGATGAAGGCAGGAAAGGGTAGCTAGGCAATGTGTGCATAGTCTTTAATCCACAATTTGCAAGCAACTATAAGAGGCTGCTAAAGACTGATTGTTACTATTGATGTCGATAGAGGTGACATCCACCCACCCATATAAACCTAATTCTCTTCATTTGAGTGATTTTATTAACGCATGTTTTAAACTTGTGGGAGATTATTTTGATATGTGGTTTATATTGATATTTAAGAGTTATTATAAATTTTAACATCCATCTACAACATCTTTGATAAGTAAATAAGATAAGATACTTATGTAACTAATATTGATTCAAACAAATGAATATAAGTTGAACTTTGAAAAATATATATGTATGCATTTTTCTTTGTTTTGTGGAAGTGATATCGATCATGTTATTGTTTTAGTCGTAGGGATTAAGAGAACTATAAACTTATAAAAAACCGTTTTTAATAAGTAATATAGAGTGTTGATACATTCTCTACTCTAATCAACATTGTAAGTTTGTAACACAATTTTTTATTCAAGATCAATATATTTAAATTTTATCGGGTCAAACTCATGTGTGCAACTTGATCTGTCAATTTTTTCTTTTGAACAACTTGACGGGTCATTATAATTGGAATATTATTGGAAAAACACAAGTACTTCTAAAATAATACTAGATACAATTTAACTATTTAACACCCACCCTAAAATTTTAAGTTTTTTTTATAACAATTTAACACATGAAGAATAATTTTTTGATTAATTGATCAACGATAAATATTTGTATTATGTGTAATTAAATATTAAATAATAATTAGTGTATTATAATTTTTATCTAAAATATATTAAAGAGACACATTACTAATAAAAATACATATTTTTTAATAACTAAGTAGTTAAATACTCGTTTCCGTATGGATACCACGTTGTTATTATATTTTTCTCTTGTAATAATTAAAGACAAAAACTATAAAAAAAGAAAATTAATCTATTCTTTATAAAAAAATGATTTAGTTTATTATAATCAAATAAAATTAAAATTGTTAATAAGTTGTAGTGTTTTATTGCAATTAATATTTTGTATATATCTCAAATATTTACCGAAGACAAATATATTTTTTGTTAGCATCCTTACTACAAACATGCTACAAACCCGTTCCTTGCTTTATTTTATTTTTATTTTTATTTTTATTTAATTTAATAAGATTATTATTTGTATCACTTGTGCATTTAAAATATGATATTTAATATTTATTATAAATAATACAAAATTCATATATTAATTTTAGCTAATCAACAAAAAAGATTCATTACTCTAACCTATAAATTAAGACAAAAATCAATTCCAAAAAAGAAAAGAGAATAAAAATTTTTATTTTTCTCCAAACGAATCAAAATATAGAAAAAAAAGGCTTTTTTATTTGTTTATTTTGTTTTTGAAACAAAAAAGAAAAGAAAATAATGTAAGAACATAGAGGAAAGTAAGAGATTCCAAAAAGTCATTTTAATAACACCACTCTATCCTATAAATTGGACAAAAATCAATTCCAAAAAAGAAAAGAGGAGAAAGACTTTTATTTTTCTCCAAATGAACCAAAATATAGAGAGAAAGACTTTTTTTTGTTTGTTTATTTTGTTTTTGAAAGAAAAAAAAAACAATGTAAGAACATAGAGAAAAGTAAGAGATTCCAAAGTCATTTTAATAACACAACCAACAACAAAAATTGCATATGATACCTCTATCGTTGGCTTCTCAAGGTTCACTATCATAGCCTCTATTATCGATTTCACTTGTTAAACTGTTTAAGGTATCTTCTCAACCATCATTTGTTTTTGTTTATCAATTTTTTTCTTTTCATTTCACACACATAAATCTATTCTCTTGGAGATAAATTCTAGTCTATACATCTTTGTTTTATTAAAAAATAAAGCGAAGTAATATTGTTCATTTCCAAACTCTTCTTTTATTGAAAAAAGATGGATATAGCGTCCTTTTTTTAGCGTGTCTTGCGTTCTGTTTTAGTTCGGTATGACTTTTTCATAGAGTACTCTCTTGTTTTTTCACAAGACTTTCAAATTAATTGTACTTAATTGTTTGAAAAAGTTTACTTATACTTATTTGTTACAAAAGCTGTACATGGTTTAATGTTATTAAAATATCATTATTGGTTTTGGTTTTGATTTTATTTTATTTTTTTTATATTGAGTCCAACTGATTTTTTACAAAATTGGCTTGTAAGAGAGGGGTGTCACTCTTTATAAATTATTATATAGTTATATCTCTTATCCATGTGGAAATTGAGTTTTTCCTAATATTCTTCTTCAACGTCTTCAGTTGTAGAAAGGGGTGAGAATATGTTAAACTGATCGATAGGAGCCTAAGGCCTAGGTAAGGCCCAAACCAGACCAGATCAAACTTTTCTTTTAAACAGACAAGATTAAAGCTTCTAAAATACCCTATTTAGTTAAAAAAAAAAGTCAGACTACAAACCACATAATGAACCTTTTAAGCTTATTAAACCGACCTATTCAACTTTTAGGAATTTACACATTATTTTTTTTTTTTAGTTTTTGACATAAATGTATTATTGTAAAATCGAATTGAAGTAGGATGTATGTAAAGTCATATTCTTCACAATGTCATCATAAATATCAAAATATACTTAATTTTATTAACATACTAACATATTAACTCATTAATCTACTTAAAGATCTATTTGATTATTTATTTATTCAAAAATATTAAAATTAAATAGGTTTTTAAGCGGACTAACAACCTATACCAGATTTCTATCAAAACCAAACTTAGACCTATAAAGTAAATTTATTATAAACCAAAAGTCAGACTTATGTCTTGTACTTTTTAAAAGGTGAGACTCAGGCCTAACAAAACTTAGCCCGACCCAACCAATTCTCACCCCACTCATAGAGTACATTTAGTCGTTAGCAATTGCATGAATTTCTTTCTTTAATATTTTATTTTAAACATTTGCTAGATCTTTTGACGATTGTTACATACACATTTACATAAACCATTCTTTCTTAAAGCTCTTCACATAGAATTTTAGAACAATCCTTCAAATTCTAAACACAATAATCATCAAAATGAATATTACATATCAAATCATACAAAATAAAACAAGATACACACCTCTCTAAAACTCCTGAAAATTTATTCTCTTTCGTCCATTGATACACAATCCAACAATATTCATTCGATGATCCAATTATTAGATTGCAAAACGACCAACCAAAATTGGTAATTGTTTTCTATGTTTCCTTTACATTATGTTATAACTGACATGTTTTTTTTTGGAAATAATATCTCTGTCTTACTTAAAATGAAAAGAGCAATGCCACCTAGTATAATTAACTAGTTAAGAAGTTTGAGAATATTTATAATTTTACGCAAAATCTCAGCAAGTATTATAAAAAATACAAAGCTAGTAATGATTTTCTATTTAAATTTTAATTTATGCGTAGTTTATGTTGATTTAATAAATTTATTTTGAAGAATTGGAAAATATTCCTGTTTTTATAATCAATTACTCTTCCTCAATATATATATATAATATATATAATATATATATATAATATAATATAGATTAATTTCCTTACAATAGTTTATAATTAATTTTGAAAATAATATTCCTCCATACAAAATATTAATATTGATTTTGATATATTTTTATTATTTGTTTACATTTCTTCAATTTGGAATTGCTTTGAAGAAAGATTGTATAGTTTTTATAAATTAACACTCAATATATATTTTGAAGATAAATAAGCTACAGTATCATAATTGAAAATAAAAACGTGAATGAAAAAATTACACGTTTGCTCGTTATTTAGCAAAATATTAATAATATTAATATAATATTAAGTATTAGTTGGAAAAGAAAAATTGGAACTCTTGTCGATAGACTTTCTAAATCAGTAAAACCTCCTCCATAAAGTTAAACAAATACTATTCTTATATCTTTCTTAATCAAACGCAAAAAGTATACATAAAAGTTTGTCAATATGATAATAAGTTGAAACTTTGGATCAACTACTAAATTATATAAAAAAAAATGTTTAGTGTATATTCAAATACTTTTTAGACATTTCGAAAAAAAAAATAGAAATAAAAGGAGTGATATAATAAATATAATAAAAAAAAGGAGATAAAACGAAAATGAAATATTAAATAAGCATATAAAATATAAAATAATTCTCATGTATACATACACATTTAAATACACACAAAGATATATACATCATTTAATTATTTTTAAAATATATATTATTTAATTATTATTATTTTTACTTTTTCCTTTTTGTGTGTCCAAATAAAATATTAAAATATGTGTCCACAGAACAATTTTTCTGAAAATTACAAGTGTTTAATTTAAGAGTTTTATATAAAAAGTTGGTCTCACTATGTCAATAAACTCTCAAGTACTTTTTATCATGCCTTTTGAGAACTAATAGCAAGCAATTTGTACGATAACCACTTTATGTGGATAATTGGTTCCATTTACAAACTATAATATTTATTGTGCTTCTAAATTCATTTGTTAAAGCATAAAGGTTACTTCAATTTTCTAACTTTGAATTGAATTCTTATACTTAAAGCATATAGATGAAATCTAATGTAAAATAATTTGAATATTGTACCAAAAACATCATTCACTTACATTATAACTTTCCTAACCAATCTGTTATGGCAAAATGCAAACCTTCCACCATTACAAAGGCTTGCACCGTTATATAATATTAGAGGTATACTCTCTAATGAGAGTCACATATATATCAATCATGAAAACACATTGCTCAACAATTCGCCTATTTAGAGAGTTGGTTGGTTCCAAGGGGAGGTTTGCATTTCTTAGAGGTTAAATTGTTTAGAAATGGTGAATAATTTTCATTCTTTAAATTGATTTTATGACTTGGAAAAAATTAGTTTCATAATGATTACATGTAATTAAAGAAATTAAAGACAACACCAAATAATAAATTGAAGCGAGAGAATTGAGTAGTAATTAGTATTAAATAAAAATAACAAATATTAACCTAAAGATTATATTAAATAAACAAAAAGGAAAATCATAATTTAATATAAAATAACATAAACAAACAAAAAATCATATTAACTTAAACACCTTATATATTTGTCAAACTTGTGAGAATATAATATTTACTATAGGTAAAAGGCAATTTCTTTTTTCCTCTCCCATAGTACAAATCTATGTATGGATTTATCAATGATATCATAATCCAAATTAAATTGAGTACTTTTGAAAAAATTTATAACGTAATTGAAAAATAGAAAAAAATGATTTTTAAGTCTTAACTTAATTGATAAATATCAATATTAATAAATATCAAAATTATTAAATTAAATATTTTATTTTAATTCAAATTCAAAACTTCAATAATTATATAAATTAATTATAATAAAATTTGGCTACTCTAACCTATACACATGATGTGTGAGATGAGGTACGTGGATATCATGCAATTTCAAATTATTAGTATTAAATACTTAAATAATAGTGTTTATTATTGTTTTAGGGCTTTAAAAAGTCATGATATCTTTTGGAGGAAAAAGGATGTGTTTGGGGCTTCTTATATTTAGTCAGGTCCTACATCTTGATGAGAATAGTGAAGGTAGATAAAATCGATATCACCAAACAGTAGTCCATTTAATATAAGATTGTGATTGCATTTAGAAAATTATACTCCGTACACTCACAGTTATACTTCTCCCTCTATATTTGATTTAAATTATTTGTTTTATTTTTTTTTTTTTATTTTCTTTACCTTCACTAAGTTCAACTTAGTTTCAAAAAAGTCTTTTGGAATTTGTGTTTTAAAAATTTTGATTTTGTGAATATTGGAATTTTTTTTATTTTTATGTTTTTCAAATTTCATAAATGTGTTTTTGATTGGGTTTAGAATTTAAAATTAAATCCTAATTGTTGATATACTTTTGTGTACAGTAAACCTTAAAAAAAGTTTTTCAATGCATAAATGTGTTTAGGTAGAGATTAAGGTTTAAACTTTAACTCCTGTGTACCAAACAATTTATGGCAAGTTATCCAATATATATATATTTTTAAAATTTTGAAGTTTGTGTACCAGAAAATTTAAAAATAAAAATTCAGTACACAAATATATTTTTTTTATATCGAAAAACTTTTTTAAAATTTTCTGATAAAAAGTTTAATTTTTTAAAATAACACATATATTCAGAAATTTAATAGAATAAAAAAGTAAAATGAATATTTTATATAAAATGTGGGATAGAAATATAAATATAGAGTACGTAGTATAATTTTCTTACATTTAACTAGGATGGTACACGAGATTTTTTAAGATCAGTACCCGATTTTTAAAATAAATATATATTCATTGATTATTAAATACTGACACTTTTCATCATGAAATATAGATCATATTAGCATTGAGTATTTCAAAACGATATAAAACCAAAATATTCTTAAAAAATTCAAAACTGCAATAGGATTACAGGAAAAATTAAGGGTTGTTTAGTTTATGAAAATATTTCTAGTTTTTATTTTTTAGAATTTGTATTTATTTGATCTTA
>JBBPBS010001171.1:5829290-5871615 GCA_037974835.1 Cicer judaicum | reverse complement strand
TGTTCTTGTTCTTGTAAGTTTTATTTTCTTTAATTTAATTCCTATGAGTTCAATTTAATTTTAAAATTATCCATGTCATTAGTTGCTATTAAGAAAAAGTTTATGTGGCAAACGGATGATTGACTTGGCATAAAACTAAATTAAATAATTTAAAAAATAAAATTAAGTTATTAAATTGATAAAAAAAAAAAAAAAAAAATGAAGGAAAGTTGAAGGTGTTATGTTTAAGTCCCTCCATCCAAAATTCAAAATAAGTTTGGGGGTTAGGGTTCTCCCTACATTGCTCTATCATCATTACCAAATCACCAATATTGAATAACCTTCTTCGAATCACCAAAATAAATATAAAAATAACTTATTTAAGAAAAATTACTCACATCCCAATAAAGATATCTCGAACATTGTTGTTTAGGGTTTTCACCAGTGGTAGATATGAGTATATGCATTGCTTTCCTACACCGACGTTTAGGCAATTGAAAACGAGTGGAGTTTGTTGCAGACAAAAATGATGCAATAGTTGAACAAAGAAGAAGTAGATGAATATTCGAAGATCATGGTAATACGATGATGATGATGATTCAATGATAGTGATGCGATGATGGTGATTCGAAGATGGTGATGCAATGATGGTGATGCGATATTAGTGATTTGGTAACGGTGATGCAATGGTATAAAAAGAATGAGATAACTCTAATCCTAAAATCTTTTTCTAATTTTGGATGAAAGGACTAAAATATGATACCTTCAACTTTCCTTCATTTCTTTTTTCTATTTTTTAATTAACTTAATTTTAATTTTTTTAAATTATTTTATTAATCCATCTACCACATCAAACTATCACATCGTTTATTTGTTTTCCACATAAACTTTTTTTTAACAACAACTAACGACAAAATAAATTTTAAAACTAAATTGAGCTTACAAGATTTAAATTAAAAAAAAATACAAAAATAAAAATGATAAATACATAAACTTACGGGAGCAAATCAAATATTTAAGTCTTATTTATTTATTTATATTTTAACTCTGTAGTTCTTAGATAAATGTAAGATTAATAATCTAAAATTTAACTCGTGTTTGATTTATTGGATATTTCTCTGGTTGGATTATTATTATTATTATTGTTATTATTATTATTTTTATTTTTTGGTTTTTTTATATATCTCTTATATAAACTCTATTGTTTAAAATCAACAGCGATGAAAGGAAGTAATATTAATTATTTTTTAACCCCATTCTTAATTGAATGAAATTTTAGTAATCCAAAGTTCTTAAATAAAGTCTAAATAAAAGTTATTCCAATTAAAAAATTTAAACTTGAATTCTATAAAATATATAATTCGACCATAATTACAGATGTTTAATCATTTGATATGAAACACTTAATTGAAATAATATTCTTATATCTATTTCGATCATATACAAGTGTGTTTTAAATTTTTTGGGAAATTAAATCGCAACTTAATAGACTTTTGGAATTTGATTACGTTTTGAACTAAATCTTTATTACATTGTTTTGGCTTCCTGTATTTGTAGCACGTTTTGATTAATGTTGGATACAGAACATTTATTTTCTATGAAATTCAATAGGCTATGAAGGAAAGAATAGGCCAAAATTTCTATGCACTTGAATTCTAAGTTTCAATTCAAAAGTACACTACAATTAATAGACTAACTTTAGCCATGATAAAGGGATTTGGGTTTCTCCTTCTATACCTCCACTCATTTATATATATAAAATAATAAATGTTAAAATTATATTTTTATAATTAATATGATAATATAATTATTATACGACAATAATAAAATTAAAAATATATTTTATAGAGATAAAATTAAAATTTTAATATTTAAAAAAATATTAAATATATTAAATATGTATATAAAATTTAAAAATTATAATAAAATTACTTGCGAGATAGGTTCTAGTGCAAGATGTATACTACTATCTCAAATCCGTCCCCACAACTAAATTTTAATTTTGAATAAAATCCGCACGACACTCAAAGTGGTGCAAGATGTATATATAAAATGATAAATTTTAAAATTATATTTATTATAATTAATATGATAATATAATTATTATACGACAATAATAAAATTAAAAATATATTTTATAGAGATAAAATTAAAATTTTTAATATTTAAAAATATATTAAGTATATTCAATATGTATATAAAATTTAAAAATTACAATAAAATTACTTGCGAGATAGGTTATGGTGCAAGATGTATACTACCATCTCAAATCCGTCCCCACAACTAAATTTTGATTTTGAATAAAATCCGCACGGCACTCAAAGTGGTGCAAGATGTATATATAAAATTTATTATTTTATATATATAAAATGATAAATTTTAAAATCATATTTATTATGATAATACGACAATAATAAAATTAAAAATATTTTTTATAGAGATAAAATTAAAATTTTTAATATTTAAAAAAATATTAAGTATATTTAATATGTATATAAAATTTAAAAATTACAATAAAATTACTTGCGAGATAGGTTATGGTGCAAGATGTATACTACCATCTCAAATCCTTCCCCACAACTAAATTTTAATTTTGAATAAAATCCGCACGGCACTCAAAGTGGGGTTTCTCCGCTCAAATCAAGCAAGTTTGAGTGGATATCCACGAATGCGAGTTATCTTGGCATCCCTAACTAAGATAAGTTATTTCGTGAATCTATAAAAATGATGAATTTTTTTAATGATAATCAACAACATTTTTTAGAAATAATAACTTGTAATCATTTTCATCTCTCTAAATAAGACATTGAATTAATTGATATCGATTCAATACGGGATTCATAATGTCTTTTTTTCAAATTTATCGAACCGATATTATTTAAATCACTAGTTATAAAAGTGAAAGTTGTTATTAACATTTAATTCGAAAAGACCATATATATCATCATTGAATTTTTAAATATTTTTTAAAATTAATCTATGATAGACTATAATCTATAGTAAAATTTACCGACTAACCTATTAAACTTCAAAATAAATGTTATGTGTCAAAAGTATATTAATTGCAATTTAATTTCCAAAAAAGAAAAATTACACTTGTATATGTTCGAAATAGATATGCAAATTCATACCAATATTACTTCCTTACATCATTGTTTATTACTTTTGAAAAAAATCATTGTATATTTTTAACAATATGGTGGTGGTTCACATAAAAGATATTAGAGAGAATAAAAGAAAGCATATAACCCAACGAAGGAAGAAAAATACTTACAGGGATACTTTTCCAAATAAATATTATTTGGGCATATATACATTATTTAATTATTTAAAAAAATATTATTTAACTACTTTTAATTCTATTTTTATTTATGAGTGTAAGTTTAAATGGTGTCCAAACTTTGAGTAGCACAAGATTTTTTTCACGAAAGAAATAATATAATTATATTCAAAAACCAAATAAATTTACGAGCATGCATATAAATAACTTTGGATCTATGGTTTGTTGATTTATCATAGATATTAGAAATAATTAATAATTTTTTGGCGGCAATCTTAAATATGAAGACACTTGTTAGTTTGTAGGTTTTCTTCAATATGAACTCTTTATGTTATATGCGATCAATTTCAAGTGACAATAATATACAATGTGTCTATTATATCAGAGTCCGTAGTATATACAGGGTTATTGATAATTAGAGTTACTGACATCAACTCATATAAAATTATGGATTAATCAAATATTTAACTATCCTTAATTAACGAATAATTAATATAACTATTTTTAAAATATTTATCCACATGATAATATTAAAATTTCATTGAATTGTGAAATATTTCAACAATTTAAATCTGATTGGAATTTGTTATATTAAGAAACAAGTAAAAAAATACTGAGTAACAAGCCTATTGTTTCGTTATATCTCTTGTTGACACATTGGGTTGTGTTTTTTGCTCTATATATTTTAAGCATTACATTTGCATACGTAACTTATGGTTATTTGAAAATAATTGTAATATCATGCTAATTCACTTAGAATAGTTAAAAGTTTCTTAAGAAAAGTTAGTTAGTCAGTAGAAATGCAAATATTTAAAGTGTTTGATAATTTTACAAAGCTGGACATTTTTATTGCACAACAAGCAATCGTATAAAAAAATTAAATTCAATCCAATTTAATATACTTTTAAGTTTTTCTTTTCATTCTAAATTGTGTTCCAACAATTGGCATTAAGAGCTTGGATTTTAAGTATTGGGAAACACACGTGCAAGTGTGAAGATCTTAAAATTGGGAAATACAAGTGTGAGTGAAAGAAAGGAATCGTAAATGGAGATGGGAATTTTCTATCTAACCTGTTAATCCTTGATGGAAAAAATTGGGGAAGATGGTCTGCATCAATGAGGTCACTATTGGGAGCTCAAGAAGTGTTTGAAATTGTGCAAGATGGCTCTAAACAACTTGGAATAAATCCTACAAAAAGGCATCAGGCAACCTTCAAAGATTGTAAGAAAAGGGATTGCAAGACTTTGTTTTACGTCCAACAAAGTGTAGGTGCAAACAATTTTGAAAGGATCTCAAAGGTATCTACATCTAAAGAGGCATGAGACATCTTGGTGAAATATTACATAGGCGGTGAAAACACCAAGAAGGTCAAACTTCGAATGTTAAGAAGAAAGTACGAGTCTCTGGAAAGGGAGGAGAATAAAAACGTTGTTGATTTCTTCAATCGAGTGCAGGCAATGACTAATCAAATGAAAGCAAATGGAGAAGTCATAGCTAAGTTGGTGATGATTGAGAAAAATATAAGAACATTGACAAAAAGATACGATCATATAGTGGTTGCAATTGAAGAATCAAATGATCTTAATACAATGAAATTAGAAGACCTACAAAGTTTACTTGAAGCTCATAAACTGAGAATCAAACAAAGAAATGAGCCTTATACACAAACACATGCATTATACAGGCTCGAATCAACAAGAAATCAAATCAAGATGAAGGGAAATACAAGAAAGGAAAGGGAAAATCAAAATGGCACAAGAAGCCAGATATTAATGAAGAATGCTGCCAGGCCAAAGCGACAGACACAAATTCAAAACAAAATTGTCAACTAGATCATCCAAAATGGAGTTAATCTTCTTGGATGTTTGTGGTCCAATTGAAGAGATGTCAATAGGAGGTAACATTTATTGTGTCATTCATTGATGATTTCACAAGAAAAATTTGGATTTATCTCATCAAAAGAAAAGGTGAAGTGCTTGATATGTTTAAAAGATTTAAAGTGATAGCAGAAAAATCAAAGTGAATGTTAAATGAAGATAATAAGAACATATAAAGGAGGCGAATATAATTCCCATGAGTTTCAGAAATTCTATGAAAAGGAAGGAGTGCTATATGAAGTGACTGTACGATACACTCCACAACATAATGTGATTGCTGAAAGAAGCAACAAAACAATTATGAACATGGCCAAGAGCATCCTAAATGGAAATCAGATGCCTCGCAAGTTTTGGGGAGAAGCAGCCTCAACAACAGTCTATATCTTAAATAGGTGTGCAAATGAAAGGCTTGACAATAAGACACCAGAAGAAGCCTGGACAGGGAGGAGACCAAGTGTGAGTCACTTTAGGGTGTTTGGCTTACTATGCTTTAGACATGTGCCAGCTCAGAAAAAAAAAAAAAAAAAAAAACCTGGATGACAAGGCTGAACATATGCTATTGTTGGGCAATGACTCAAATGGAGCCTACAAGATATATGATCCAAACAAGAACAAGATGATAACAAGCAGGGACATACTCGTGGATGAATCCGAAGGATAAGACTGGAAAAAGAGTGAAGCCAACTCTAGAAGGGAAGTAGACCCAAATAGACCAACTAGCCCAATCAGGCCAATCAACACGACAATTTTAGTGGAACTGGATGAGGGCGAGTCAACATTCAGTCAGCCTGCTCCTGAACCTATGAGGAGACCTGAACGAACAAAGTAGTCCTTAGTCATACTATAGCCATATTAAGTACCATTTCACTTAGCCATCAATGCAGTTGGAAAATCGATTCATGTTGCCTTGTTGGATGAATTAGAGCCAGTAGGTGATGATGAGGCTTTAAGTGATCCAAGATGGAGACTAACAATGAAGGAAAAGCTCAAAAGAATATAAAAGAACCATATCTGGGAGTTGATGACCCTGTTAGTAGACAAGAAACCAGTTGATGTGAAATGGATCTACAAAATAAAACTGAAGCCTAATGGAAAGATTGCAAGGTACAAAGCCAGACTTATAGCAAAGGATTCTTGCGATGGCCTGGATTGAACTATGAAGAAGTATTTGCACCAATGGCCAAGATTGAAACAGTGAGGCTGGTAGTGTTAATGGCTAGTTACAAAGGTTGGTCCAGGCATTCGTTGGATGTCAAATCAATATTTTTTAATGGACCGCTAGAAGAAGAGGTTTATGTGAGCTAGCCACCAGGTTATGAGAAAAAAGGAAGAGAAGATAAGGTGTACAAGTTGAAAAAAAATTATATGACTTGAAGCAACCTCCCAGGGCATGAAACAAGGGGATTGGTAGTTCCTCATTGAGCAACAATTTGAAAAATGTGTCAATGAACATGAAGTTTATGTTAAGAAGAGAGAAGCAGCACATGCACTATTGAGATGCCTATATGTAGATGATTTATTATTGACTAACAACAATGAAGCAAAGATTCGTGAATTCAAAATCAGAATGGAGAAGGAATTTTGAGATGACTGATCTAGACATACTATCATATTTCCTTGGTATTGAGGTTGTAATCAATGAAAATGGATTTTTTATGCACCAAAAGAAGTATGCTAATGATGTGCTAAGGAGATTCAAGATGCAAGACTGCAATGAGACTGATACTCCAACAGAAGCAGGCATGGTCCTATCAAAAGAAAGCAATGAGGTGTTGGCTGATTCTACAACATTCAAGCAATTGGTAGGATCGTTGAGGTATTTGTGCAACACACGGCTAAATATAGCTCACGACAATTGGTAGGAGCGTTGGTGTTCGTTTGATTGGGTTTACTGATGCAGATTGGTGTGGAGATAAAGATGATAGGAAGAACACCTCTAGCTATGTTTTCATGATAAATGAGTTACCAATCTCATGATGTTCAAGCAAGCAAAACATAGTAGCATTGTCTACTTGTGAAGTTGAATATGTGGCTACATCAATGGGAGCTTGCCAAGCTATATGGGTTGTTGAATTAATGACATAGCTGGGACTAAGAGGCAATAAGGTTGTGAAGATGAAGATTGATAACAAATTAGCCATAGACCCAACAAAACACCCAAGTGTTCATGGAAGAAGCAAACACATAGAAACTAGAAACCACTTCTTAAGGGATCAAGTTATAAAAGGAAAAATAAAATTGGAGCATTGCAAAACCAAAGATCAAAAGGCTGACATCCTTATAAAATACTTAAAGAAAGTGAAGTTTCAAGAGATGAAGAACAAACTTGGAGAAACACTACGTTAATCATGTTGAATTAGGAAGAGTGTTAGTTATGGTTAATTTAAAATGATTGTAATATGATGGTAATTCAGTTAGGATGGTTAAGAGTTTGTTAAGAAAAGTTAGTTAATTAGTTGAAGTGCAACTATTCAAAGTGTTTGATAATTTTGCAAAGCTAAATACTTTTCTTGCACAACAAGCAACTGTATAAAAGGATTCAGTTCAATCTAATTCAATATACTTTCAATTTTCTTATTCTTTTTAAATTGTGTTCCAACACCATCATGGATTATTTACTTCTAATATCCAAAGTATGTCACTAATATGTTATGTTTTCTTTTACCTCAC
Organism: Cicer judaicum; assembly: GCA_037974835.1. NCBI lineage: Eukaryota > Viridiplantae > Streptophyta > Magnoliopsida > Fabales > Fabaceae > Cicer > Cicer judaicum. Next base: position 5,863,808 of record JBBPBS010001171.1, on the reverse strand, counting down.
TCAAGGGTCCCTCGTGAAAATGAGGTGATTGAGATGCTCGTCCAGAGAAAACTACAACACATGCATAGGCAACTAAACTGTTCTTTATATATATATATATATATATATACATTTTATTGTATGATGTAGGTTTTACATTAATTTGTTTGTTTTAGTTGTAGAATATCTATATGATCTTAATTTATCTAAATTTTAATATCTGTATATGTTATATATTTTAAAATTTTCATTAATTTTGGAAAAAATGTATGTTATTAAAGAAAGATTTATATAGGAAACATAAAAAAAAAAAAATTGGTATTTATATTTTTTCTTTTTTGTTATATAGCTAAAAAGATAGACATTGAATTTGTAGGTTGTATGCAATATGTTCAATCTCCACTAATATCTTTGAAGAAAAATAAATATAAATTATTTTATAAATATTTAATGACATAAAATCGTTACTCTATTGGAATGAAACACTATCATTTCACCTTAAACTTTTATTATAAAATGAAATTCTTGCTAACTACTACTCTAAGGCCATTTAAAAGAAAATTTGATTTTAAAAATACAAATCAAACATATATCAAAATAATAAATTGATTATTTTTATACAAAAATTACCTCTTTAACTTACTTAACCAATACCTTAAGATATCTTTTTAGCTAACACGTTATGTATTGAATAAATATCACTGTCCAACACGAAAGTGAAAGGAGTACTAATGGGCACCATACATAATATAATTACTGTAAAATAGAAAATAAAACTTCACATGTCCCCAAACTAGACATGTTTATCATATATGACGTATGCTACATGGTTATCATGCAAGCCTTCAAATTATTAATATAAAATAGTAGTTTTTGGTTTGTTTTGATGCCTTTAAAATTAGTAACTTTTTCTGATCTTCTATATTTCCTAAGCCTCCAAAATATCGATCAGTTTAGAAATGTTTATTTGAACATAATATATATCTAATAAATTTTGAGAAATTTTGGAAATATATAAAGATGGAAAAAGAAGTCTCCAAATTCGATATCACCAAATAGTGCTCCGATTTAATAAGCATGTGACCAAAATAGTTATATTATACAAAATTATGTGATGGAGTTCAAATTTTATTGTTAATCTCCTTATTTAATGATAGAGTATACAAGTAAAATTAGCCCTATATTACTCTATATAATGATAATATTGCTAAACTATCTTTCATTTAATTTAACTTTTCTTTTTAATTTTATAATGATCTAATTTATTAATCAAGGAAGTAATTTAAACAATTAACTTAATTTTTTATTGGAATTGCATAAAATAAATGGAGACAACTATCATACTTAATATTAGAGCTGAGTATGTAGGTTAGTTAGTCCGGTATAATTCTTTTCACATAAACTTATCCACTAAACAAATTGAATTAATGTGTATGTGAATGCAAATAAGAGAATTTTCAACGGTGAACTTAATATCAGTTTATTAAGTGAACTTAATATCAGTTTATTAAGTGAGGTCCACCGTTTTAAATCATCTTGAAATATTTCATTCATTTTTTACTCCAATAATAAATTTACAAGTTCATTAAATATGGTCCACCACTAACAAATTATTTATTTATTATTATTTATAAATTAATACAAAAAAAAGTAATTGTATCAAAGTATCCTTCCTTCGTGAGAGAACGATGATGACAGTTTGACACATCTCCAAATGAACTCGCAAAAAATTGAAGGTTATTATTATTCATTTTGCCTACCGTTGAAGATCTCTAAGTTGTAATATGTTAGTCCGTATTTTTCTAGTATTGACCGACAACTAAAAGAGTAAATCCGCAAACCACAAAAAATAAATAAAAACATCACACTTTTGTATTGAAAAACAAAAAAATTGATATTATAAAGGTCTAAAAATTATCTATTATTATTAACTATTTTATTATGTTATAATCTATAAGTTTTGAGTATCAAGCAAGCAAAATACCATAATTAATACTTAAAACGAGCTTCAATTGTCCTAACTAACTTAAGAGTTTAAAAAAAATGATAGAATATTATAGTGGAAAACTATTGTTATTATTTTTTAAAAAAATGTTATACATATTATGAACCAACATGAAAATTTATGGATTTACATGGCTTGATTCACGGTTTAAATTATCTAACCTACGCAGACCAAATTTAAACGGACCAAAAAAATTAATCCACAATACAGGTGAATCACATGTCAAATGCGGATCTCAGTCCATATACCCATCTCTATTTTTTTTTTTACAGAAAATAAGTTTTATTGTAAATAAAATAAAATAGTACATTCACCTCTAATGATTAAGAAAACAAAAAATATGATAACGGTGCACATAAAATTGCGCAAGCTGATGAAAAAAAATTAAACTAACACTTTAATTCTAACAACTAAATTAATGTCTTTTACGGGCTAATGATCAAGAATAATGAAAGAAATGTTCAATGTCATCCATCTTTAAAAAAAAATGTTCAATGTCGCTCAAATCGACTATAGGTGGTCTTTGACATGACCAATTCAACCAAGTATTGACAAATCATTTTTAAGACTAGTAGTGAATTGAATTTGGTAGTAGATTTTGTAAGTCTCTTATTCAAAATATAATAACGATAAAACAAAACAAAAACGCCATACCACGATAACGAACAAACCAACATAGCGCTAGAACGAAGAAACTATAATAACACTATAATGATCATTTTATAATTATCTCATATGAGATTCTAATCTTGTCCCTTAAACTTACGATGTCAAATTCTTACTACTAAATTAACATTTAATCAACAAGTAAAATCACCTTATTTTGTAAGAAGAGAAACAAATAAATATGGATGAAGTTATACTTAATATGCATAATATGGTCTATTTTAACTTATTATAATTTATTCCAAAAAGAGTACTCAATAAAACCAATAATTGCACATTTAAAAAACAATTCTTATGTGATTAAACACACAAAAATATATATATTTTTAATTATTTTACAACTATTCGTTACTTAATTATTATTTTATCTTTTTATTTATGTGTGTCATAGGGTGTCTAAATTATATAACCATACAAGAATTATTCACATTTAAAAAGAGAGTAAGCCGGATAGAAGAGTAATGAAGCCGAACCTAGTTTGTTTGATTAGGACACAAAAGTGGAGTCAATAAACTAAAATGTAGGCTAATTGAATGTTACACAATTTTGGTAATGACTTTCAACTACTTGGATGTCTCCTTCCAACCACAAAATACAACTATCTCTTAACCTTCCCTTTACGCATGATGACTAACTAACTACACAACATAAATTTGTCTTATCTTTTTTCATGATATATTTTCTTTATATATATATAATTTTCTTTACGAACGTTTTATATGCAACTTTTCATTGATATTAGATAGATTAAGTAGGTTCTGTCGACATATATAGAAAGTAAATATGAACCATAAATTTTTACATAATTATATTTAATTATATCAATATTTCACTAAATAAAGATGGTTTATGTAGAGAGGAAAATTACCTACACTATATGTGATTGCTCTCCACATTTTGTGGTAGTTATGAACATTTTTTTAGTGAAGAACAACACCTAAAACGTTCAAGGAATATTTATGTAAGTTTTGTTCTATATTGGTGTGAGACTTTTGTTGTTGATAATTATGATGTGAGACAATTATTTTTTTTTTTATTCAATTAATCATCTTTCTTACATTCGTTGTACTAGTATCCAATTCCATATAAAATCTTTCTTTTATATATAATATTCAATAAAATATCGTATTTAAAGATATATGTGTAATTTTTTTAGTTGAAAATATTGTTAATAATGAAAGTTAATATATACAATAAAAAAAGTTAATGTATGTCGAGAATAATACAACGATCCAATTAAAATGTTGGGTGTGGCACACAATTTTGTGTAAATATAAGATATTTTGAATATCGTAGGGCGTAAAGTGTATTAGTACAACACATTAATTCATAGTTTATACTATACTACGGACGAGCTATCATTTTTATTCTAGACATTATTATTCCTGCCCCTATTCATAATTTCTTCACTTGCATTCTTTTTTTTTTCTTCCTAAAATAGATTCATCAATGAATGTAGTATAGTGCTATCTCTTTGTTCATACATAATTAATTAATTAAATAATTTTCCTTGGCTTTTTTTTTGTTATTTACTTTAAAAAAAATATGAATTAGAAATTAATTAATTCTAAAATTCCTCAAGTGTGAGACATATGGTGTGCTCTTCCACACTCTACCCCTCCCCATATTATAGCTCATGCTCATCAATAGGTCAATAACATCACCATTTTTTCTCCCCCCACTCCTTTTAAAACCCCCTCCTTCTTCTTTTCTCCTCATAACATTTCTAACCTTTCTATAATATTCTTCATTCACTACACACCCATCTTCTTAACCTTACTCTCCATTTCTCCCCATATAATCATCATGGGAGCTTTTCACCATTTTGAACCAATCTCAAAACACAAAATACAAGATAGATCAAAACAAACCGTTGCATCCGACTTAGACGGAACGCTTCTCATCTCTCGAAATGCTTTTCCTTACTACATGCTTGTCGCTACCGAAGCCGGTAGCTTGCTAAGAGGACTTATCCTCTTAGCCTCGGTCCCTTTCGTTTATTTCACCTACCTTTTTGTCTCTGAAACTATCGCCATCAAAACATTGATCTTCATAACTTTCGCTGGTCTAAAGATCAATGATGTGGAAATGGTTTCAAGGTCAGTGTTGCCAAAATTCTACGCGGAAGACGTTCGTCCTGACACGTGGAAAGTGTTCAATTCTTTTGGTAAGCGTTACGTTGTCACGGCTAGTCCGAGGTTGATGGTGGAGCCGTTTGTTAAGACATTTTTGGGAGGTGATAAGGTGATTGGGACTGAAATTATGGTAACAAAATCAGGAAGGGCAACTGGGTTTGTTATGGAACCTGGAGTTCTTGTTGGGGAGCACAAGAAAGAAGCTCTTGTTAAAGAGTTTGAGTCCAATTTGCCTCACTTGGGATTGGGAGATAGTAAAAGTGATCATGATTTCATGTCAATTTGCAAGGTTGGTATAATTCACACTTCTTTCACATAATTTATTTATATATGTTTCTAACTTTTTATCAAAATATATTTAATTAACATATATTAATCTATGCTTGTTTTTTTATGGAACTATTACTCTTAATAATTGTCAAAGTTGTTATATATATATATATATATATATATATATATATATATATATATATATATATATCACTAAACATTTCAAGTGACATAAATACATTACATAAGGTATTATTGAATACTCCAATTTTTTATTTTTAACTTATCCAAAATATTGTGTTATATAGTACAAAGCATAATTTTCATTGAATTGTCATGATCCTTAATACTTTAAGAAGACAACTACAATTTGAAATATGATCTAAATTTGGTTATAAAGACCTCTAAATTTTGTGTGGCGACAATTATGGTTGTTTGAGTGTAATATTTAAAACCACATTAAAAATAAATACATGGACATCATTGTTTTCACTCAATGTTGTTTTCAATTTTGTTCAACTTAATTTCTATTTTTGGAAGAAGGTGGCAGTTATGAGCTTTTAGTGGAGTGTTTTTTACTCAATTGAGCAATAGTATTATTCTTTTTCAAAATTAAATTAAAATGAAAAGTTAGTATAGTTTTTACTAAATTTAAATTAAAGTTTGGTGAGAGAATTAATGACTATGACATGTTGTTATCCTCAATAATGAACCTCTCTTGCTGTTCCAGTTTTTGTTTCCATTCTCTCACGGCCAATATGTATATACCCCTCTCTTCTTTGATATTTATCATATTCTTTTTCTATATATTTACCACTATCAACAAGTGGTCCCTCCTTTTATGGATACACCTTTTAATTTCAATTATTTGAGACTTTTTATTATTTCATAATTAAAATTTATTAAACTCTACTATATTTTTATCAATAAATTTTAATAGAAAAATAATAAATACGACTTTTTAATTTAATTTTATTATGAGAAGACTAGAATTCTTTAGCTAGTTATAAACACTGATTAATGTTATATATAACAATTGTATAAAATAATATTTGTTAATTATTGGACATTAACCACTGTCATAAATATTTTGTCAAATATAATTGACTTACAATTGAGACACATAGTATTGATGTGACATTCAATATACACGACAAAGAGAGTATCAGTTATAAGTCATTCATGAACCAAGTTAAATTATTATTTTTTGGGTCAAAGAACCAAATCTAATTTCTAAATTGAGGACTACATGACCTTCACATGTGTAACAAACTTTGAACATAAAATCCAAGCCCCATATTTTGTTCCTCATGTAAAATATATGCAAAGGTGAAAATTTAATCTAGCATATCATTACTTAACTAGTAAGCACAATCCTTATGACATTTCCTATCTATCAATTTAATCTAAGCGACAATTTTATACAATTGTTTTTGCTTTTGCTAATATTTTTTTATTCTAATAAGAGAAATATGAATTGTACTAACTTTAGCCAAAAAAAATATCGTAATTAAAACAACATGCTTAATTAGAATTAAACTAGCTCAATTTAAAATGACCATATTTTCCAAAGTCAAGCAACATTATAAACTTTATTAAGGTTTACAATTTTTTTTTATTAAAAAATATCTAACAAAAAAACTCATACGCACTAAATATAAAAAATAAAAAATTATAAATATTAAATGTGTTAACAATTTTTTACCATATGAATTGTATTTACTAGATTAAAGGTTACAAGTTTTAACTGTGGTGTTGAAGGTAATTGAATTAAATGCATAAATTTGATAAAAAAATGTTATAACATGATTCATTTATCTGACCAAGTCATTAACTACACTTTCCCCTGCAGGAAGGATATATGGTTCCAAGAATTAAATGTGATCCACTACCAAGATCCAAACTTCTAAGCCCAATAATTTTTCATGAAGGTAGATTTGTTCAAAGACCAACACCAATTGCTGCATTATTAACATTCCTATGGTTACCAATTGGAATAATACTTTCCATCTTAAGAGTGTACCTTAATATCCCATTACCAGAAAAAATTGCTTGGTACAATTATAAACTATTAGGAATCAAAGTAATTGTTAAAGGCACCCCCCCACCAGCACCAAGAAAAGGCCAAAAGGGTGTCCTATTAGTTTGTAACCACCGCACAATTTTAGATCCTGTGGTTACAGCTGTTGCATTAGGGAGAAAAATTAGTTGTGTCACATATAGTATAAGTAAATTTAGTGAAATAATTTCACCAATTAAAGCTGTTGCACTTTCGAGGGAAAGAGAGAAAGACGGGGAAAACATAAGAAAATTACTTGAAGAAGGTGATTTAGTGATTTGTCCGGAAGGAACAACTTGTAGAGAACCTTTTTTACTAAGGTTTAGTGCACTTTTTGCCGAATTAACGGATAGAATTGTTCCTGTTTCTATAAACACCAAACAAAGTGTGTTTTATGGTACGACGGTTCGCGGATACAAAGTGTTGGATCCTTATTTTGTGTTTATGAATCCTAGGCCGACTTATGAGATCACTTTTATGAATCAAGTTCCTAAAGAGCTTACATGTAGTGGTGGAAAATCTGCAATTGAAGTTGCAAATTATATTCAAAGGGTTATTGGTGGAACACTTGGATTTGAATGTACTAATTTGACAAGGAAAGATAAGTATGCTATGCTTGCTGGTACTGATGGAAGAGTTCCAATTAAGAAGGAGAAAGTTTGAAAAAAAAGTGACAACTTTTTTTCTCTTTTGAATAATTTTTATTTAGTAGTTACCTAATTAATGTGTTTTCAAAGATTCAGTAAAATTTTATGATAGTAATAAAAATTTATTGTGATGATGTTCATGTCAAAAATTATAGTTTATGTATATTATGTTATTATTGATTGATATATATACAAATTATAGCTTCTATTATTGGGTTAAGTTTTGAATTTTAGTGCATTTTTGTTCTTTAATTAAGTGCATAAGATAGATAAACTAAGATAAGTTATCATATTTTTATCTTAATTTTGGGGAGCCAAACAAGTTAATTGGATTGGCTTATTCTTGCCATGTGGTGGTGAGGGGTGGGGTTAAAAACTAATAATATTTATTTTAAAAAAATTTATCATTCATTCTTTTTGACGAAATCTTTCATATTTTATTGTTTATATAAAAATTAATGAAATAATTTATTATTATTTTTTATAGATAAAATAATAAATACTATTTAAAATTCACCTACACAACTTAATCATGTTAGTACTTGTTTTTTGAGTGATAAGAACTTAAGACATTAAATAATTAACCAAAATTTCATATGGAGAACTAGAATTTCTGCATATCCAGGACTAGTATTTCATATCAATTAACCAAAATTTCATGCATAAAGTCACAAAATCATATAGTGTGTCACAAAATTATAGACTTGCACTCTAAAATCATAACATCATTGGAGCTAAAAAGTTATAAAATAGAATCATATAATGGGTTTTGATCAAGTCTGATTTCCTTCCGCTTGTGCCAAGAGCACGACAAAAGTTACACATATGAATATTACAACAGCAATCAAACTATCCAAGACACTAAAGATCCAAAACCTCAATAAACTTTAACGAGAAAACAACCATAACATCAATAGAAAATCATTAAAAAAAAATTAAAATAACACAAATGGCATAATAACTTTGACATATTATTACTAGAAAAAAAATATATTAAGTAAATTTTATAACCTCATGCATATTCTCGCTAACTAAAAGAAAGAGATAGACAATATGGGAGTTAATTTGAACACACCCCTTATTTCGTTGAGTCAAATTTTTGTCCACACTTTTTTTTTTTTTAGATTAGACCCGATCAATTATTTGTGGAACAAGACGGATTAACAAAATACATCGAAATTTATAGATGTTATAGAATATCAAAATAATAAATAAAAAATACAATTAATTAATATAACATGCAAGAAATTCTATTATGAACTCACGTCCTTGAATCAACACTATTACCAAGTGTCTTGTTCAACATATGTATCATGGTATAGTTGATATTCTCATAATTTGAAGATCGTTTTTGACATTAAAATTGAATAACATATATAATTTGAAGTTTGCTTTTGGTTCTCAAATTGAAATTTGATATAAATTTATAGTGACAAATATTATATATTACTATAAACAAATTTGTTTCATATTATAAACAACTTACAAAAGACCACCAAATAGGATCATAAAATAAAATAAGACCATGCGCAGTCACATATTGTATATATCATAAGATGCTCAAAAATACGGAAAAATGAATTCTCTACATTTGGTGATGTGTGACTTTGGTGATTTTAGTGCATTTTGAAGTAAAATTAATAATTAAAAAAATTAAATATTAAAAATTATTTAAATGAGAGAGAATAATTGATAAAGAAAGATAGATACAAAGTCACCAAAAATAGAAGACTCAAAAATCCTCGTCCGAAATACAGTTAGTCATTTTAAAATATAATAACTCTTTGTTATATGACCCTCTAACTCCCTTTTAAACTATAATTGTATAAAATTCTCTAATTATTTATAAGTTAAAATATACTTTTAATCTCTTAAAATTTAAAATCATATAACTTTAATTAACTTTCTAATAAAAAATTATAATTTTAGTATCTTTTATAAATAGTTGACCTTTGATTTTAACTTGATCAACACTATCTGACCTTACTTTTTATTTATTTATAGTTATATAAAATAATAAAAAAAAAATGTATATTCTACATTATCATACAGAAAAATAAAATTATATCAGTGTCGACTAAGTAAAAATTAAGAAGAATTTACCGTTTACAAAAAAATTTAAAGTTCATTAACTAAAATTATAATTTTTTAAAAAGACATAAATCGACATATTTTAAAATATAGGAGACTAAAGTGCATTTTAAACCATTTTTATATAAGCAACAATAAATTCGGTGAATGAAAAAATAAATTAATAATATTCTCTTCTAAAGAGATAAACTAAAAAAACAATATCTTTTAAGGAATTTTTTTTATGCAAGTGATAAAAAAAAAACATAAAGATACAATTTGTTCAAGTCCAAGTATTTGTAGCCATACTAAACACCTTATCAACACATAACAATTATATGAATTAAATATTCACTCTAAGAACCACCCTGGCCACTGCCACTAAAGGATCGATGGATACCAAGTGCAGTTATGATCCAGCTCCAATAATTTAACAAATAAGATATTAAATTTAAAGACTAAGATGGTACTAGCTAGTATTTATGAAAATGCGGTTGTGGCATGTGGGGTCATGAGGTTGCATTAATTTTGAATGACTCATTAACATGCAACAGGTAGGAGGCTGACAATCAAGTCTAAACAAAGATAAACAAATACAGATATAGATATTTCATTGAGGTTTTTAGTGTCGACATATACAAATTATGGATTTCGTATGTGTAAAAAAATTATTTGTCATTAATTGTTTTGATACACCATGAAGTGGAATTTGAAGAAAAGTTGTAAATTAATTACATAAACATTGAAAAGTTTATACTAATCGAAAATCTTAATAGTATTAGTTAAAGTTTATCTTTTGCATGTAAATGATGATTTGCTTATGCTTTTGTTTTCAAAATGTTTGAAATTTAAATTGGATCTTCGTAATAGTAAAAAAAGTTATAAAAAAAAATAAACTAATTTATATTGGAACCTAAATTAATACTCTAAAATTATAAAATAATTTTTTTTTATTATAAGATTATTTTAATATCACTATTATTTGATACTTCAGACTAAAAAGGAGTCTATTAAGTGTATAATATTTTTTATTTTATTTTAAACTATATATATTAAAAACAATTATGTTCCAAAAAATTCGAAGCTAGTCTATCCTCTCGCACAGTTTCAAATCCTCTTAATACTTATGTATGTATATTTATTGTTGGGAATATCATTTAGAATTTTCAAACAACAATAAATATTAATGTACTGTGGAGAAATTGAAGAGATACAATTCAAAAGGTGAATGAAATGTATTTAAAATTTTGAATAAGTGTAATAATTAATGTTCACTAAGTCATATTTAGGGATGTTTAAAATATATAATTAACCTATATTGATAAATTGAATTGTATTGAAAAAAAAATCAAATTAGTCAAATGGTTTATGAATTGAATCACTTTTAAAAATAATCTAGTTAACAAAATTTAATTTAAAAATTAGTTTAACAATTTAAAAAAAAATTAACCTCAATTAAGATATTTTGTCTTAGAAAATTTATAAAATTTATTTTTTTCGAAAAAAAATCTCGAAACTTTTTTTTTGAAAAAAATCAAAAAATATTTTGAATCATTATTTTTCGAAAAAATAATCGAAACTTTTTCTTGAAATTTTTTTAAATCTATTCTTAAAAAAAATTGAAAAAAAATTTCTTGAAAATTTTTTCTCAAAAGAGTTTTGAATTCTTTTTTCAAAAAATAATCGGAACATTTTATCTCGAAAATCTTTTTATCAGAAATTTTTTTACATCTATTTTTTAAAAAAGAGAATCAAAAAATATTGATATTTTCTTTTTGAAAGAGTTTCAATTTTTTTTGAAAAAACTGTTCGAAATTTATTCATCAAATTGATTTATATTTATAAACTAGTTTAAAACTATATTTAATTTGATTTGAATGTAGTTTTTAAAAACTGAACCAAACTATTAATGTCGTCTAATCTAGTTCAGTTTTTACACCATAAACACTATTGGTCATATTCATGCATGAAAATCACTTCTCTATACTATAAATAGAGACTTGTGAAGAGTTGAAATATTCTCAAATTTAGATGTTCATGAAAATAGTCGAACAATCTCTATTTTTGATGATTATGTGAAAAATTGAAGTATCTTCAATTAGTGATATGAGAATGTGGATGATCATTTCTTTCTTTAATTTGTAACTCTTAGAGTGAGAGTATTGTTGTGATACACATTGAATTGAATTATAAATTTTTGGAATTTTACTTGAAATGACAATTGAATTATGTTGAGATGTTTCATAGATGAAGACAAGAGATATCATCTACTTAAATCTTTGTGTGTTCGCTATTAATTTTTTTTTATTGTTTGCCTTATATAGTATTTTCATTGAAGGACCATTGCTGTGTGAATTAATATAAGTATTAAACTACGACAAATATTATAGAACTATTAGCAAGATTAGATTACTTTTTATTGTAGAACCATTACTTTTTTTTTTTTATTGTACATACAAGTATTAAACTACGACAAATATTATAGAATGGAAGAACTAATTTTTGTATGAAAAGTAACATTTTAATTAATGTATGATTTGTGTTACTGTATTTTTTTTCTTAATATATGAGACGGATATGATAATTGATAAGGTAAGTGGTCCTTGTATAACATTGAGAGGTCTTAATTACTCAACTAAATTGTTACGCAATCATGTGTATCAAACTGAGGCAACTAAATTCACCTTTAATTCACTTGGAAATAAGAAAAAGCGACTAATAACGGTCCCAATAAGTTATAAGCATGGTCTTTAAATTTTATTAAACAAGTATCGATATTATTAGCCAGACACATTTTGTCAAATGTTATCTATTAAAAATTTTGTTATAGATCAAATATAAAACTATTTTTTTTATAAAAAAAAAAAAAAAGCTAACTTATATCGACAGTTCCTTAACTTAATTTCAACAATGTTGTCATTTTTTTACAAAAATTTAAAAAGAATCGTCAAATTTTTCAAACAAAACCCATAAAATTCATTATCATCTTCAATAAAATACAAATTTAATCAAATTCATATCTTAAATCTTGAAATAAACTCATAGTTTCATTCTTTATTTGATGTTGTTGAGATGAAAATATGAGTGTATTTGAATATTTGGGTTATAGATTTGATAAAATTTGCATTATATTGAAAATGATTATTAATTTTATGGGTTTTGATTGAAAATTTTGATGATTTTTTTATTTTATTTTTTTGTATAAAAAAGGATAACATTGTTGAAATTTTAAAACATTAAATATCAAACTATCACTTAAAATTAAAATAAAGAACCAACTCGAAAAAAAAAAAGTTAAAGGACTAAAACGTTACCTGAAATTAAGTTAAGGGACACGGATGTAATTTAACGCAAAAAAAAGTTTAATAAAAAATACAAAATAGTTCTTAAAAAAAGATAAGCCCAATAAGAGATTAAAAAAAAAAAAGAATATGGGACTATCTTTTTTAATTCAAATATGTTCTTAAATCATCAAAATAAATATTTTCTAAAGGATACAACTTACAATCATAAAAGTTTTTGAAAAAATATAATTTACTGTCAAAATAATTTACAATTATTATAACGTCAATGATTAAACTGATTGACATTTTGATGATTACAAAATTAATTTGAATTTTTTGTTAAATCAAGTACCAAGATGACAACATCTCATACTTTCTCGGGGAATAAAATGAAAGTTAATTCATCAAAATTTTGAAAACGTATTTAAATACTTCTTTTGTTAATCATTTTGATCATCAAATATATTTTTATTTAATTATTTTAATATTTAAATGTATCTTTTATTAATCAATTTACTCCATAAAATTTAGTTTTGTTCGTGTATTTAAATGCATCATCTTACAATCATAATTTTTTAGTTATCATTTTAATAACTTTCTTTTGTTCTTATTCTGACCACCACTTGTGCTTTAAGTATTTTTTTTTAATATATTCATTTTTTACTTCTTCAAAAAAAACATCTATAAAATTACTAAAAAAGAAATATTAGAGATATATATAATTTTATTTAAAAACTATAAAAATAACGTGTTATACGTACTCTATTTTCGATAATACTGTTTGATTAACAAATATTTAAATACTCAAGTAAAAGAAAATTCTCCGTATATTTAACAAGATAAAAGTTGCTAATCAAAAGAGATATCTAGAAATTAAAATTTGTGGAAGATAATTATTTTTCACTCTTCGTTTGTGGGAGTTAAATTCTTACTGGAGATTTACATGAGAGAATACCTCTTTGGATATTTTCATAAGAAAGTACCTCTTTTGGAGTGAACTCCAACATATCATCAATGAGGAAGATGATGTTAAGTTTATAGATGAGGTTATAAGTTCATATGATGTTCCGTCTTGATAAGAAGAATCAAATAATTTTAGATTGACACTCTTATTTTCGTAAGTGATGCCTACTTTGTGTCTTGTTTTGATTATTTTGACATGATATTAAATTCGATGAAAAATTAAGAGAATTTTTTACAAATTGTCTTTTAGACTTGAACAAATTCTACCTTTTTCGTAGTAAAAAAAGGGAGAAAGTTGATGATCTTAATACGTGGAATTGGCTATAATTCTGTTCATTTTAATCAAGTTGTAATTAAATGAGTTGGGTTGCTGAAGCATAGGATTAGACCCCAAAAAGTTAGTTTAATTTTGTTTCATATAGTATGGTTTGAAGCATACAAGAAGTGTGCGCATAGGAGGCCTCAAAAGGGGTGCGACAACATTTTATTTAGTTTAAAAGAAGTAATTCTTGATTTGTTTTATTTTAGGTGATTCTTTAATTTTTTGCATTAATGTATTGTAACAATATTTTTATTAATTGTAGACAAGGTAATTAATGCAGTTGCTATACAAGATAATAACTACACCCACAAAGAATTGATGTTGTTTTTTTTTTTGTTTTTTTTTTTCTTACTTGTAGTCAGTCTAAACAATTTTTTCTATATATAAGAGTCAACTTGAATAAAAAGTAGAAAAATTTTGTTTAAAAATTATACTTTTATATTTGTGAGAGTTTTGTCTCATTTTATTATGAATTGAATCATGATTTTGATTTGATTATCTTTTCTTTAGAAATTTAGTATGGTGTTTCATTTATTTCTATCTTTTATGTTTTTATTTTTGTCTCGATTACTATTTTTTTTATTTGTTCTTGCAATTTTATATTTCAAGAAGTCTACCAATTTAAATTTTTGTACTTTTATTTTATTTATAATTTTAAATTTAAATTTAAAAAAGAACGCATATCAACAAATTGAATACTCATCACGAGGTCGCTTAGACACGAATTGGCTTTGAAATTAATAATAAACTAAAATAAAATAAAACAAATTAAAGAAATCTTTTGTCCTTAATATATTTTGGGACGAGATGGGTAACTCGGAGAATGACTCAAACCCGATCCTTTTTTTTTTACCTTGTCCATGTCTTGTCTTTCTTTTTTGTCTTTATTTTTTTACTGGATATACCCAACCCGTTGCTTATGGGTTAAGTCAGGTTTGCAGGACGAACCGATCTTGTAAACCCTAATTAGAGTCGTTAATTAAGCTCAAAGTCCAAACGCTCCTTAAAAAATCATCTATTAAACCCTTAATATTTGGTCCATTATTGAAATAAATTTTTTAAAACCCCGATATATTATTTTATTATTTATTTTTTGTGGGCTTAAGAGAGGGAGTTTATGGATCTAATGTTTTGTTAATCTATAATTTTTTTTTGAAAATTTTTTTAAATTTATTTTTCTTAATAAAAATGTAATACATTTTTTTCTCCTAAAAAATCAAAAATATTTGTTAAAAAGATCAATTTTTTTTAATAAAAAAATTTCAATAAAAAGGTAAAAAAAATATATATCCTTTTTTTATTGAAAACAAATTGAAATATATTTATTGAAAAATTTTGAAAAAAAAAATTTATTTAAAAAAAAAATAAATTGTAAAGAGTGGGCCTATATATCCCACTTAATCTACGAAATTTAAGAATTTTATTTCGTAGGATAATTACAATGAAATTTTCAACTTCGCAAATATTTGAACTTGTAAAATTGATGACTTTACTTACAATGTAATTGAGTTCTTGATTTTTTAGATAAATTCAAAGAATAAAGAATGAAGTGGTTAGTATCAGAAAACATTGAAACCAAGTTTATATGTTTTTAATAATCAGTTTGTAGGAGTATGATATTTTCATTTTTCTCCAACTACCAGGTAAAATTTGTTTGCAATAAAGAATGTGTAGTTGCTCATATCTTAGCATAGGTGGCTATATTTTTTGCTATCATTCAAAATAATTACCCCTTGTACTACATTTTTTTTCATTAATGACATGGCCTGACTTTTGATTTTGTCAAAAGAAAATCTTTAAAAGTTTTTTTTACGGCAAGTGATTTTTTTTAAT
This sequence comes from Cicer judaicum, assembly GCA_037974835.1. Lineage (NCBI taxonomy): Eukaryota > Viridiplantae > Streptophyta > Magnoliopsida > Fabales > Fabaceae > Cicer > Cicer judaicum. Next base: position 5,847,575 of record JBBPBS010001171.1, on the reverse strand, counting down.
GAAAAAATTATGATATAATTTCTTTTTGAAATATATTTAATTTTTGTTTTGTTTGTGATTTCATAACTTGAATGTGATGTTTTTCTATTCATTATTTAATGCGATGTTTTAATTTTTTAATTGATTGCAGTATTTATTTGACTTAGTTAGATAGAATAGTTAGTCGATGCAGATTCAATTAATTAATTTTATGTCTTCAACATTATATAATATTACTTCAATTCTGTGACATATGTAAATTTTGTTATATTTGTAGATATTTTATTGTTTTTTTTTACTGTTGTGAATTAATTTAAATATTTATCTTTTATATTTTTAGAGATTTTAAATTTTATTATTTTTTATCAATGTAATTTTAATAATAAATATCATTTTTATTTTAGTAAAAAAGAAAAATGTCCCTCCACTACTGGAGGTATACTGCAACTAAATATAATTTTTATGTCAATTTCAAATCCGTAAAAAACAGTCTGGGATCATATAATTAGTTGTGAAAACTGAAAATTTATTCGAAATTCAATGCGAGGCACTGAATAATTGGAATCCAATTATAAACAGAACCTACCTTGCTGGGAAGATATTTAATATGGAGTATATGATTGTGGTCCTTTTCTTCTTCATTTACCATGTGGAGTTGCCAGTTGTTGAGTTGCAAGTTTGCAGTATATATCGATCGATCAGGAAACTAAGCCAGTTAATATTTTATATAAAAAAAGTATTAAAATAAATTAAGGATGACCAATGGATCTATAATTCTTGGACATCTCCAAAACATATTCATAGTTGATAAAGTATATAGTTTTTTGAAAACGAATATGGTGAGCTTTGCTAGAGTTTACTTTATGGTAAAACCATAAACTGAACCTTCTTAATAGCAAGATGATATTTTTCATTGTAGTAACATAAAATGGATGATCCAAAAAATATACTATGTGTAACACTTCTTTCTGAAAAAAAACTATTAAATATCTTTGATGATGAATTTCAACGTAAAGTTATCTTGAATGCTTCTGTTGATCTCAAAAGAATTTATTCTTTTTGCATAGTGGACAAATGTATTCTTCTTACTGATGAAGAATGAGATAACCTTGGAAGAAAATGCTAGTGGTCAAAGTTACAAGGAAGAAAATTAATTTTAAAGTGTTGAAAAACAACCTTAAACAAAAGTGGTCAAAGAATAGTGTTATTCATATTGTTGACATGATTGGTGAGTAGGAATTTTGTGATTCAATTATATCATAACCTCTATTGTTCATCTGGAAGCCTTTTCGTCCCTTTTGATAGCACATTTATGTTTCCGCCTATTGAAGATATTGATATGGAAAGATTAGGCCAAGACGTAACTTTGGAGGAAACTAAAGAAGCCATTTTTCAGCATGGAAAATTATAAGTCGCCTAGACCTAATGGGTCTCATCCTATATTTTTCAAAAGTCAATGGATTGTGTTTGGCCTATCCATTCTTAAGTTAGTTAAGAATTGCATCCGGAATCCTACTAAAATCAGAGGGATCAACCAAACTCTAATTGAAAAGTTCCTATGATCCATCAACGAGTCACAAAAGTTTCATTCTTCTTTATCATTAATAGACTAAGATCTAAACTCACTAATTGGAAACTTTATTCTCTTTGTAGAGTTATTTGTGTTCAATCATCTCTATCTAGTATCCCTACTTAAGTGATGCAAGCTGTGTCAATTCCTAGTTTTATTTGTGACGAAGTTGAGAGATTATGTCAAAAATTTCATCTAGGGTAGTACAAATGAATCGAGAACATGTCATTTGATCTCTTGGAAAACAATTTGCCTGTCAAAGTAGAAAGGTGGACTTGGCTTCAAGAATCTCAATGTCCTTAATCAAACATATATGACCAAACTTGGCCAACAATTGGTTGCAGATAAAGACAAAAAATTTGGGTTCAACTAGCCCAAGCCAAGTAAAATTGTTGTATTATGAACACTCTTCTTATCCAACAACACAACATTGCTTCTAATACTTTGAGGAATATTTGTAAAGTGTGATTCGATATCAAAATTAATGTGTGATTGGTTATTCATGATAGTCATTCTACAAAATTTTGTTAAGGAATACTAGATACCAGATTGTGGAAAGCTTGCTCACTTAATACCTCAAGTCATTCCACTTAGAGAAACCGAGTTTTCTGTATCAAGCTATACCAATGGTGCAAATTGGATTTGGAGTAAACTACAACAAATTATGTTTGAGTTAATATGAGGGAAAATTCGATTCTTGAAGCCTCCAACTAATGCTTCTCTAAATTTCTCCACGCGTTTACCAGTCATTGACAACTAATTTAATCTCAACTCAACCTATAATAATCTCACAAACCATGAGATCAATGATAACTCGATAATATTGCTCAAGAAAGTTTGGAATTGGCAAGGCCTAGCCAAAGTTAGGACGATACTTTAGAATATGACACACGAGAAACTCCTAAAAAATGTTGAGAGATGTCATAGAGGCATGACTTCTCTACACTTGAGATCCTTCTACACATTCTGAGGGATTGTGAAGATGTCCAATTATTTTGGAATAAAGTTATTAAGCCTGAACTTTGTAGTAAATTCTTCAGCCTCACTACTTATATTTGGCTTGAATGGAATCTTACTCACAATGATATTAGAAACACCACTTGGGCATGGAAAATGTTCTTTGGTGTGACGATTATTGAACTCTAGAAAGATCGAAACTTTTTTTATTTTCTCCCAAAATATAAAGATAGAGAGTGATTTGTTGCATTATATTTTTAACCAAGTTGACTTATTTATAACTCTTTGATCAAGAGTAATGTTCTAAAGCTAAACTTGATTAACAATAATAAAAAAAACATGGATTATATCCCTATGGGGGTTATAAAGATGAATGTTAATGGTGCTTTCATCCATATTGATGGCTCCTCAAATTGTGAGGGAATCCTTCGAGACCATAATGGCGAGTTAATATGTGGTTTCTATTGCAAAGTAACATCTAACATCTCTTTATTTTCTAAAATGTAGGCAGTGGTGTTTATTGGCTCGTGATAAAGGTATTCGTAATGTTATTTTTAAAACTGACTCCCAACCTTTATTTCCAAGATCAAGAAAGGTTATACTAAATTTACTCACTTGCTTATCCTTCTCAAAGAAATTATCTCTATATTGCATCAAATAGATTAACATACTCTCTTAATTATTATTTAACATAAGTAAATAGATGTACTCATTTCTTAGTTCAATTTGATCACAATGCTCTTTTTAAATTATTTTTTATGTATTATGTTTAAAGTTATCATTATCAACATTATTTTTATAGTTAATATAATTTTCTTTTAATAAATAAAACGCGTACTTCAGATAACGGGATGGACATAGTGATTACTCACAAAATAGACATATATATGTGCGGAATATGCTAATTTTGTGTGTGACTTTTTTCTTCAAATTTACCCTTCATTTAAACTCTTTTAGTTACAATTTCATCCTTTTTATTTAATTAAATAAATCAAAATTTCAAATTACTATCCTATTATATAAAAAGATATATACTAACATTTTCTGGAATATTTTAACCTTTCAATTTTTAAAATTGTTTAAAATTTTGTATCTTTTGTCATTGGTGACTTGGACAAAGGGATAATGACTAAACTATCACATTCAGGACAAACACATAGCGCATGAGAATGAAGGGGATTTAAAATAACAAATAATATTGGCGTTATAAATATAACAAAATATTATAATTTAATTTGATTAAATTTCCCTAATTTTTTTGGGGATTTTGAAAAATTATTTTATAACTAAGACAAAAGTGCAACTATTTATTAATTTTTTTTAAAAGTGCTTATTATTTTCTAAATATTCTTTCTTTTTATTCGAATAATTTTTCATTTAATCTAGCAATTAATCAAATTTATTTTATTTTAGTTTTTATTAGTATAACTATACCAATTGATACAAGAAATACATATGTTTGCATACTTTTCAAGTCTTTCATTATGATGATGAGATCCGTAACATAACAATTCGTCTATTTAAATATGACGTTATAATTACAATCAATCATGTGATTGTAATAAAAAGATAAAATTGTAATTAATATGATGCGTCATTGATTATTTGGATTTTTATTATAATATTTATTCATTTAAAATACTTTTTATGTTTATAGGCTTCAAAGATTTAAATATTATTTAAAAAACAAATATGTTAGTTAATTATTTTTACGACTCAACATTAAAAACTTTGAATATTTTTATGTTACAATGATATAATATTTTTGGGAGTTATAAGTTTTATTTATTAACTAACAAGTACGTAACTACGGATACAAATACATTTACGTGAACCTTTGTATTGATTAATGTCAAAAATGATTATAATATTAATGAGAGTTAGTTAATGTGAATTGAAAAAAATAAAAAAGTTTAATATAAAAGAGATAATACACGTTAATAGTATTTATAAAGTGGACATATAGCAATTGGAGTGTGCCCCAAGAGACACTCAATTTTGTGAAAGGTGAAAACGCACACAAATAAACCACTACACATGCGCCATGCCGTCCTCGGTTCGAACCAGGTCTGGCCCTGAGTTAATTGATGTATTATTTTTTAGTATTTGAAAAATTAAAAATTATTTGTTTATAAAATGTGTACATTTTTCTCTTATTGATACATTGTATATGTGTTTGCTCTTCAACGAGTTAGCATTCAACATCTGATCCGATCAATTCCTCCCTGAATTCACGCATCAATTTACCCTAGTCAAAACCACGAAAAATTTGGAGTGTAATTTTTTGTGGACCCGATTTGATGGATCGCAAAATTTTCTCTCCTTGAGTTGTTGAGTTCCTCTATAAATAGAAAATTATACTCAATTAGAAAACTACATCAAAAATTCTCCGAAAGTCTAAGACAGTTTTCTCTATTTCTCCCTTTCTACTTTATTTGTTTATTTTTTAGTGGTCATTAGTACATATTACAAGTAGTAGTTATTAACTATCACATATTGATAATGTAATTCTAGAACGATTTTCTAAAGTATAATGAAACTCCAATATATTGTATCTAGACTATTTTATCTTAGGAACTTCATGGTGATAGTCTGTCTTGCACAATTAAGGAAGTATCGCGAAACATCTTAAAGAGAGTGATCTAGTCCACGACTCAACTTAGTAATATCTTTGATAACATAAATTAATTTTGAAACAATTTTTGAAACTCATTAACGTTATTTAACGAGTAATTGAAACAGTTTTTGAAACAATTTTCGACTCAATATATAATTAACGAGTAATTGAAGTACTTATCAATGCTATTTTATCCACAAATACTCGTCTAGTCATGTCTCGTATCCATCAAGAATTTTATTATCGGGTACAAATTTTTTTGCCATCCTTATGCATAACAAATTACTTTGGAGGCTTGAAAATGGTTATTGAAGATATAATGTTGGTTAAATAACATCCGCGATCCTTTAACATAATTTTAGTTAACGTTTCTGTCTTTTTATATATTTTTTTCGATTTGGTCATTTATTTTAGTTTTAAGTGACAATTTGATCTTTTATATTTTAAAATATAAAAAATGTTATCCTTTTTTTTTTTACAAAAATTTAAAAAATTCATCAAAATTTTTCAAACAAAACCCATAAAATTTATTATCATCTTTAATATAATGCAAATTTCATCAAATTTATAACTTAAAATATTTAAATAAACTCATATTTTTATTATTTATTTGATGCATTGGTTGATGTGAATTGCTTCTTGCTTGTCTACAAAGTACATATGAAATAACTTGCTGCATATATATTAGTTCAGGGAACTATGGCAAACTACCCAACATTCTGGTGTTTTCTCCACTCACTAACAAGGCAAGAAAGTTCTAGGTTGATCAAGAGCGTCCAGGACAGAATTACACTACACTTAAAGAGATTGATTCAAAAGACTGTTTTCACATTGGGAAGTGTGTTCAACGACTATATTCAGTTTAAATTGAATATTCAAATTTTTTTTATCATCTATAAATTGAATGTCAATTAAAGATTAAGGCAATAGTTCAATTTGTAAATCTATCAACAGATGTTCAAGGAAGAACAAGTCAAAAACTCTTCAAGAAAACTCCAATTGTCTTCACTATATATGAGGAACATCATTTCGTGAGTTTATGTTTATTTATCTCAAAAAAAGAGTTGAAAATCATTAGATGTCAAACACTGTTATCATACACATCATTTGCAACTCAAGTCTATTTTTTGTGTTAGATTGAGTGAGTTTGTAAAAATCATTTCTCAATTGAAAGAAGACTGTAAAATCCTTTCAAGAGTGAAAGATGACGGTACAAATCACTACAAAAAAAAAAGATCTATTGTGACACTCAATATTTAGTGATATATATTTGTTTGTCACTATAGTTACTTTTAGCTACAGAGAGAGTGTCACAAATGCTAATTTAATATTAATTTATAATAACTTAAAAAAAAAACTGAAATATTAATGTAAAAAAATTAATTCACCCATTTCTCAAAAAAATCATTTCACGCACGCGGCCTTCACGTTACGCCTTCAAAAAAATCATTTCACCAGAAAACCATTTCACGCCTTCATTCACCAAAATTCAGCCTTCATTTTTATTCTCTTCAACGCCCTCATGTGAGAAATGTCAAAGTAATTTTCGATCTCTGAATTTCTTTTTCCCTATTTCTTCTCCTCTCAATTTGTTTCCCTATTTCATCTCAGAAATTGTCAAAGTGTTCAACTATTTACAAACGATTTACAATTTTGTTATTGAAACTCATTGATTCAGATTCACATTCAGATTCAAATTCAAATTCAGATTCAACTTCAGATTCAGATTCATATTCAGCGAGATTCACGAGTAAGTGAATTTTTTTTCTTCCGTTTTTAGTAATTGTTTTTCCTTTGTTAGCGATTTAGGGATTCAGCATTTTATATTTTAAAATTGATTTGAGGTTTTTCTACTTTCATTTTCAAGCTCAAAATGAAGTGGAAGATCAAAATGAAGTGTTTCTCGATTGGTATGTTAAATCATCGAGAATTCTTTTTTTTCTTTGAATATTCAATTTATTATTTATTTTCTTGATCCTTATTGGAATCAAATTTCCTTATCTTTTTGCATAATTTGTTGATTTTGAATGCTGATGAATAACTTTTTGAGTCACGAGTAAGATGTTGATTTTTCGTTTTACTGGCATTTTATATTCCTTATAAATCACATTCCTTTCGAACGGTGGAGTTTGAAGTTGCATTTGCTTGACTGTGGAGAATGATTTGATAATGCGAGTGGTGGATTGACAATTTCATTTCTTGTTGTTTCAAACTTTTGATTTCTGATTTTGAAATTGTGAAGTCATACTGTTTGTTGTTGTTGGATACTTATAATTTTATTCTTGGTAAAGACAGATCAAAACATGGTAAAACTGTAGAATGGACATCGAAAGATCTGCTTAAGGGTCTAGAGGAGTTTGTTTGATACTTATTTCACACTTATTTTTTTCTGTTACACCAAATAGGTTACTGAATTTAATTCACGGCGATCACTTATGTTTAAATTATGTTCAGGTAACTAGTAATTGAAAAAAAATGAAACAACGGTGAAACTAGCACCAATGTTTTATTAATCTATGAAATGTTTTCAAATGGAGGAAAATAATAACCATTTTATCATCTCATCGGCTCAAGCTATTAGCATTTGTTGTAGTCAGCAATCCCCGCATTCATAAAGTCAGTGTGTCGGTAGCCACTGAATTGAAATCGGATGGCCCAAATTTTAAACTCGGTATTTCAATTTTTTTAAAACCCTTAGGCAAGGAATCAACATCATATATATGCAATTATAAGATGAAAGGGTTTATCGTTTTTTCCGAGCTTAAATGATATGGACATGAGCAAGAATAGGATTATAAGAACTCATATTTGACTTGTAGCTGAAACAGGAAATGCAGTTAACTCATCGAATTATAGCATACACAATTGTTTTGTATATGATAATTAGATTAGGAGTACCATGTTTGTGACTTAGATGATGCAATCTTGATATCCTGAAATTTACACTTTCTTATACATCATACCTTGTTTTGAACAATTTTCCTAGATCATGGTTCTCTTATAGGTTTAGTGAGATACCACTTGATGCAATTATATTCCCCTAATAGTGTTTCCACTGATCATTGCTTCTATAATTTCAATTTTCCTTGTTGGATTGTTATTTTGATTTGTGACAAACATGAATATTTGTTTCAATCTCTCCTCTTCTAGAAAATTTAATTTTTGTTAATTTCTTGTGCTCCATGGTATTCTTCAATGTTTTTCTGACTATGATACTGATTTGTACAGTATGGGGAGTATTTGTACAATTTGATGGATAACTGTTTGTAGCAACTCATACACTGGTTTGTTATATTTGTCACTGCTTGTTTAATAAATTTCCATACTGATTTTACTCCAACCAAAGACAAATAGACGTTGGTCACTATTTTTTTTCTTACATTATTTTTTACCATTTTTTTCTTTATTTTTAAGTTATATTTATTAACTTTTTGTGTTATTTCATTCAATTTTTCAGTTTATTGCATTGAATTGAATGGATAAGAGTTGGATATCCTACAACCCTAACAACTCTCTTAATAAAGAGAAGTACATTAAAGGAGTTACAAATTTTCTTGATTTTGCATTTGCAAAATCAAATGATGGAAAAATTTGATGTCCTTGCACCAATTGTGTTAATTGCAAGTGGCGCTCTCGAGTGGATATTTATGAGCATCTAGTCCATTTTGGGTTTCTAAAAGGTTATGTTACTTGGGTCTTTCATGGTGAACAAGTTAGCTCGTCTAGTTTTCAAAATGTATCCCAAGTAGAAGGAGAGTTTGACCATGACATAGATACAATGGTTCATGATGCCTTTGGAATACATCCAACTAATGAGAGTGATGGTGCAAATTTAAATGTGAAGAACGAGAATCCCAAAGCATTCATAGATGAACCCAATACTCAACAATTTGAAGCAAAATGAGGCAGAGCAAAATCTTTATCCTGGTTGTAAGAAGTTCACAAAACTATCATTTATTGTCCATTCGTATCACTTAAAGTGTCTAAACGGGTGGACTGACAAAAAAATTTCCATGTTATTAGAGCTTTTAAGGGATGCATTACCAGAAGAAAATACATTGCTGAAATCTTTTTATGATACAAAAAAGATTATTTGTAGATTAGGTCTCTCATATGAAAAAATTCATGCTTGTCCCAATGATTGCATATTATATTGGAGAGATTCTGCTAATGCTCAAGTTTGCTCAAAATGTGGTATGTCACGATGGAAACTAAACTCTAATGATAACGAAGGTAGAAGAAAAATCCCTACAAAGGTTCTTCGTTGGTTTCCTCTTAAACCTAGACTACAAAGATTCTTTCTATCATCAAAAATAGCTTCTTCTATGACATGGCACGAGGATGGTAGAAAAAAAGATGGACTCATGAGACATCCAGCTGATTCTTTTGCTTGGAAAGATTTTGATCGTCAACATCCTAATTTTTTGTGCGACCCTCGTAATGTTCGACTAGGTTTAGCTTCTAATGGTTTTAACCCTTTCAAAACCATGTCAATTTCTCATAGCACTTGGCCTATTGTTTTGATTCCTTATAATCTTCCTCCATAGATGTGTATGAAGCAACCTAATTTTATACTTTCATTGCTTATTCCCGGTCCAAAAGGTCCAGGAAATAAACTTGATGTCTATATGCAACCTCTTATGGAAGAACTAAAAGAACTGTGCGAAATTGGGGTGAAAACATTTTATGCATGCAAAAAAGAGTCATTCCAAATGCGTGTTGCTATTATGTGGACTATCAATGATTTCCCGGCATATGCAAATTTGTCAGGCTGAAGCACTAAAGTTCGATACGTTTGTCCATGTTGTGGTTTAAAAACTGCGTCTCATTGGTTGCGTTATAGTTGGAAGTTTTGCTACATGTGTCATCGTCGTTGGTTAGAGCCTAATATTAAGTGGAGATACAATAGAGGAGAATTTGATGGAACCCAAGAGTTTAGAGAACCGCTGGAGCTACCTAATGGTGCAAGTGTCTTGAGACAATTGGAAGATCATGGAATAGGTAATGGGTCACCGTGGAAAAAGAAATGCATTTTGTTCACATTACCTTATTGGCAACATAATGTTCTTCGTCATAATCTTGATGTAATTCACATTGAAAAAAAATGTTTGTGATAACATTATTGGAACATTGTTGCATTTAGACGGAAAATCAAAGGATAACGATAAGGCACGTTATGACCTTGTAGACATGAACATTAGAAGTCAACTACATCCAACGATGCATCCAAGTAAAGGTAAAAATATTTGCCTAGAGCTTGTTACCAAATGACATCGAGTGAGAAAGAAATATTTTTGGAAGTTCTCAAAAACTTAAAAACCTCAGATGAATATTTTTCTAATATATCTAGATGTGTGCAAGTGAAGCAACACAAGATATTTGGTCTCAAAAGCTATGATTGTCACCTTTTAATGCAAGAGTTTCTTCCTATAGCTATAAAAGGTTGTTTGCCTGACAAAGTGAGTTTAGCTATATGCGATCTTTTTCATTTCTTCAAAGAATTGTGTGGCAAGGTTCTTAATGAGCATAATTTGGAGCACTTGGAGCATCGAATTTCCAAAATATTGTGTCAGTTAGAAAAGATTTTTCCTCCATCTTTTTTCACTATAATGGTACATTTGTTAATTCATTTGGCATATGAGGCAAAAGTTGCAGGTCCTGTTCATTATCGATGGATGTATCCAATTGAAAGGTATTACACATTTTTTCATTCATTTTGATTCATTATTAGATTATTAAGTAAAATTATGTTATCTTATTTGTTGACCTAAATTCTCTTTTTTAGGTTTCTTTTTACTCTAAAGTCATTTGTTCGTAATCGAGCACATCCAGAGGGATCTATTGCAGAGGGTTATTTAGCTCATGAATGCTTGATATTTTGTTCACGATATCTCTCCTCGGTGGAAACTTATTTTAACCCACCTTGTCGAAATGATGATTTGGATTTTGTGGAAAATACGAATCTTTTGAATCCTAGAGGGAGACCAATGAGGAGAAAGTGTAAAGTTGGATTCAATGTGAAGAAAAGAAAAAGGGCTTCACGGATCTCCCTTGACAAGAAAACATTGTTGCAAGCACATAGATATGTGCTTTTTAATAGCCATAATGCCGACCCTTCCAAAAGTAAGTCAATTTATTTATGTTTATATTTAATTACTAAAATTTGGTTTGACACCTTTATACTAATTATAACGTCTAATCTCTCTTAACCTTTTTACATAGAGAACACATTGATCTTATTAGGAGACGAAATCGTCGACCATCTTCTTATGAAGTTGACAAAATTCATGGTTGATAATTTTCAGATTGGTTCCATGAACGAGTATGTGTTAGAAATCATTTTCATCCCTAATATAGAATTTATAATCATTTTAAATTGTAACAATTTGCAAGATAGTGCTCTAGTGACAGATGATATCAAATGGCTTGCACGTGGTCCACTAGAAATAGTGTGAAAATATAGTGGTTATATTGTTAATGGAGTTAGATTCCATACAAAGAAGCGTGAAAGAGGCTTAAAGACTCAAAACAGTGGCATCGTAGTTACTGTTAAGACAAAAAGTTATGCTAGTTCAAGAGATAAGCACCCGAAAGAAGGGCAAATCAACTATTATGGTGCACTCACAGATATAATTCAATTAGATTATTCAGGAAAATACAAGGCATTATTGTTCAAGTGTGACTGGGTTGACATAAATAAAGGTTGTAGAATTGATAATTTAAGCATGACATTAGTCAATTTCAATTATTTGCAACATACAGGGAATGATGTATGCGATGACCCATTTATTTTGGCCTCTCAAGAAAAAAAAAAATTCTATGTGGAGAATAGAACACAAAATGATTGGTTTGTTGTTGTGCATGCAAAAGTTAGAGATGTGTATGATTTGGGTGATGAGTTGTCCAATGATGTAGATCAAGGGAATGAACAAGTCTTGCAAGATATAAATGACAACGACTTGATTAGACCAGAAGTTGATGATAATCATGATATCATGGAAGTTACAATATCCATGGACAACATTCTCCAAAATGATGAGGGTGGTGATGATACAGAGGATGAGAGTGAGGGAGACTTCTTCTAATATATAGAGCAAATTATTTATCAATTAATTTATTTGACTTCTAATTTATTGAAGTTACAAAGGTGTGTAGTTATTTTTGCTCCCTACCATTTTATGTGTTTCATTTGAGGTAGATTAGTAATGTCATCTGTTAATTTTTGTTTGCAACAATTAAAAACTAATTTATTTTTGGCATATGTAGAAAATTCCATGGGGAAGCGCAGAAGGAAGTTGAATACTACTCAAAATTGTGGCCAATCACAAGAGGAAGGGCACTCAATTGATGGTTGTAATGAACTCAACCAAAATAACCATTTTATGTTTGAAGAGGGAAGTCATGTTGAAGCTGAAGGTAAATTATTTGACTTAGTGCAATAATAGACTTAGTGCTTACACACAATTCTATGCAATAATAGAGATTACACAACAACAAAAAATTAGTCTTTTATACACAATTCTATTAGACTTAGTGCTTACATATAAGTAGCCTTGTTCTAAATCACGTTGCAAGCTGTCAGCATCGAATTTTTAGATAGTAACTAATAAGGAACATAATACAAAACCTATGATAAGACAATTGCAACTATACTTAGTTTTGTTTATGGTTATTCATTTGAATTGAATTATATTGCATTCTTTCTATTAGTTTAACTATACTTAGTGTGGTTGTATTGATATAAGACAATTGATATTGAGTGTTTTATGGTTTGTTAATATGAATATATGATTTAGGTGAAAAGAGAACAAGAGGTTATACACACATGCTAGATGTGTGGGACATGCCAGATGGAGAGTTTATATTGGTGGATGTGGATTCTTTTGGTCATCCTATTGGTTGGGAAGGAAAAACTCTACTAAATGCAATAGGAAGTTTGGTAAGGAGATCTCAATGTGCGCCAATCAATTACATTAGGTGGAGTAAGATGTCTGAGTCCTATATTACTGATATGGTTAAACTAATTCAGGTGTTGTATAAATTTATAAAAAGTTCTATTTCATTTCAAGTTTTGTAAATACTTTTTTTTTTGCAAAAATGTTTAATGAAATTTGTGTTTTGTTAATTATTCATATGATAGACAAAGTTTAGATTTGTTCCTGAATTCACCGAGCAAACTGAGAAGATACTAAAGGATAACATGAAGGTTAAGTGGAGGCAATTCAAGTATCATTTGGAATCAAAGGGATATGACAATAGTAAGACAGAAGCAAAAATGGCTGCCTACATCCCGGACACAAGGATTGATCCTTCTTAGTATGGTGGTTTAGTACATCACTAGTGTTCCAAAAATGGTATGCTTTTTTCGTATAACAATATTTATCGTATATGTACAACGTCATTAATATTTTTTTCGTATAACAATATTTATTGTATGCTTTTTGATTGTTGACTTTACTTATTAATTGGATATAGAAAATAAGTAACATGAACAAAAAGCATCGCACAAAATATGAGGACATACATTGCATGGAAAACAAGAATCTTCCACAACTGATTCATGAGATGGTTTGTCTCTTTCGGTATTTTTTTAATTAATTTATCAATACAATTATGATGGTTGACATTCTTGTTACTAATGTTAGACAACAAAAGCTAGAGGAAAGCAACCATCGCGAGCACAAATTTATATTAATACTCGAACTCGAAAAGATGGAAGTATTGTTACTGAAAAGGCAGCTGAAGTAATTGTAAGAATTTTAAACTTTGATTCAAACGTAGGCAAAACACGATTTGTTATATTTTCGTTTGATTTTTGCTTCCTAGGTTTAGGAGCATTAACATCACTAGATCTGTTCTTAGCTATGTTGTCGCCTTCAACATGTTGTGTCATTTCACCATACGGATTCAAAGTCACCCAATTAACCTTTCTTTGGATTTGAGACGTACGTTCACCTGCAAGTGACGACACTGCTTCTATACGGGAAATAGTATAGCAATCGTAAAGGTGTTCATTCCTGACACTTAATTCCATTGGCTCCATTTCATCTGTGATGGAAGAAAACACAGCCCCTACACCTTTCCAAATTCCACTAAGACTGCTAGCAAATGTGTTCCATACTGGTTTTATTACCGGTTCCTCAAAGTGCATCCACTCTATCAGTATAATGTTCATTACAATTTGAACTAATCATTGCTAACATGTAGAAAGAAAACAATAATAAGAAGGGGCAGAGTTCATTTCTAACAAATACCAAAATGAGTTTGGGCAATGTAATACTTGAATTTTATCCACAAAAATAATAGATAGAATTTATCCAAATTGTCAAAATACTCTCAGTTCTGCTCATATTATCTATATTCTTTAGGCCACCATGCATGATCTTTCTTTTTTTTCCAAAGTTGTCCGTTAAAGAATGCAAAGTTTCATGTTGTTAAATGTTGTAATTGGCTATGAAACTTTGTGTTAAATGTAGGAAGAACTAAAGAAGCATATGGTAGAGGAGGCAGAAAGCTCAAATAAACCTCAAACCACTCAAGATTTTACAAATTGGAAGAATGATATTTACTCAAAAGTTAAAGGGTCTGAAAAAAGAGGACGTGTGCGTTGTCTTGGCAAGATTGCTCAAAACGCAAGTTCTAGCTCTAACTCTCATGCTAACCATAGAGTTAAAACATTGGAGAATTTGCTTGGAAATCTTGTTTCCATTCTCCAAGTACGGTTTTCTAAAGATCCACAAATTAATGAGGTTTTACAAGCTGTTGCTGAACAGGTATAATTTATGTCAAATGATAATTGATAACTCATGACTATTTTAATTATGTCACAAACATTTTGATTTTTGGTGGTTCTATTGAACAGGTGAATGGAGATAGCATTGGGTAGGGTTTTGGGTTCCACATTTTGTTTTTTGAAACTCACTCGTGATCAAGTTCTCTCTCTTTACTTGATTTTGGTTTATCATCAAAATTTTGATTTTTCTTATTAAACGAGTTAATATTGTTGTGATCTCTCTGAAATTTGATGCAGGAATTGAAATGGCAACTAATTCTTCTAATGGAGATCACCAAACAATGCCTAAGCAACCTCTTTTGTCATCTCCCCCTTGTGTTTGCCCAAATTCTTTCAGGTCAGAACCAAATTCAGTTTCAGCATTGCCATGAAAATTGTTGAATGCCTATATTATTCTGAATGAGAAATAAAATGCAATCACAACAAACTTAGATAGTAGTAACTATTTAGATCAAAATTTAAGTCTTTGTGGGGCTATCATTTTTCTTTTAATTTTATATTGTTGAATGTGATGATCATAATAAATATTTATGAGTTTGTTCTTTCAAAACTTGCAAATTAGTGCAATTTGCTTTTACACATAACTGTGAATACAACCACTATTCATTACAAACTTCAAAAGATTGAAGCCTCAAAACTTATGACCTGATGATTGTTTGGTTTTGATAATTTTCGTTAATTATATATATCTTTTATTGTGTGACAGGGCTTTAGGAGTTGGTTTATCAAATCTGAAATATTTATCAAAAACAAGTGTTGCAGGACAAAGAATAATGGAATGATAGAGTTCCAAAGATAGATTCTAAACACATGGAAGGAGAGATTTTAGAGAAAATGTTAGGATAAGTTGAAACTAAGAATTTATTCATAACTGGAGAAATATATCACTTTTGTAAAGATTTTATGATCTACTTAGTGGAGAAATATATTTTTTTATGATCTAATTTCATTACAATGTTGTCACAAAGATATGATACTCATGTTAGTGCTATAATTAAAATGCTATGAATGCAAGTAATATTCATTTAATAAAATTAGTAAAATAAATTATATTTTAATGTATGTTTTAATGATATTAATTAATAAAAATAAATTAAAATTTTAAATTTAATTTACTGGTATTAATAATTTAGAACTACATTTAGAAATAAATTTAATTCAATAAATAATAATAAGTTTTAGTGACCGACAATACTGTAGGAATAGACTAATTATTTATTTATATTTATCTAGTTTTTAGTGACAGTCATTATTGTAGGTACAAATCAAAAAATATGTAGTGACAATCCTCAAAATATGTAGTGACCGTCTTCAAAGTGTAGCAGGACGCCCCTTTAAAGTTGACACTAAATTTGAGTGTCACTCAATGTATTATTGACTTTTACCTACAGTTTTGAACGTTTAGTGACACATTTTGTATGTCACGATAGGTCAATTTTTTTGTAGTGAATCCTTTATGGGTTGAAAGGTGAAGATTTCAATCGACCAAGGTGTGATCAAGAGTAAATGTGAGAATGAGAACATTCTAGTTCTAAAGGACATAGTAAAAATCTCACGACTATGAGAACTAGACAAATCACATTTACTTAAAGAACATAGTAAATATATCACGGTTGTGACATTTTGTTTGAACCAAAATTGGTCTTTAATTAATTTAAATTAAGTATATGAATCAAAATTTTAGAAAGGTTTACAATCCAAACCTTTTTTTTCTTGTGATTGATATTTCTAGTTTAGATTCATTATATAGATTATTGAAACCAATAGCTTTTCTTAACCATAAATAAGGAATTATACTCTTTCCAAAGCTATTGTCTTGACTCATCTAGGTGTTGGTTTGTACCACTTGCAAAAGCTTGGATAATACCATCCAATCTTTTAAGAACACATTTTTTTGTTGTGTTTTTTTATGTAATATTATCAAATGTATTATGGTTCCAAAAGCACAAAATAGATGTTAGATTTATTATATTAGAGGACCAATTTTTAGAATTAATTTAGTGATCTCTAATTTGATTATCAAATTCAAAATGTTCAAGTCATGCACCAAATAATATTTTTATGAGTTCTTGGAGAATCTAAGTGACTGTGAGAGGTAACAACAGGTCAAATATTTCAGAACTACATACATAAAAATTTAACACTACATTTAAACTCAAAATCTTAAAATATTATTAAATATATGAATCAACACATATCTAACATTTATCTCATTAATAGTCAACGTAGAATTTAGTTACTCATAGTTGAATTTAACATCAATATAAAATCTCAATCAAATAATATAAAAATAAGTAAATTGTGTATACCAACGGTGGAGGTTTTCTTTATAATATTAATAATAATAATAATAAAGGGGTAATAATATGTAGCTGTCCCAAATTTTGATACACTAGCCCGTGACTACATACATTCGTCACTAAGATATGATACATTCTTATTTGAGCATGTAATTAAATAGCACAATTAATCCAATTTCCAGATTGTGGGAATCTGAGAGAGCATGATTCTGATCACTTAAATCCACTAACTAAAGTTCCTAGCTAGGGAACACGTACATTAACAATTGAAAATTATATTTTACTAGATTATTGATCATGCCATGCACTGTTTATTCATAATGCCGTCTACAATTTTTGTTTTATCTTTTCTAACCATGCCATCATTAGTGGATTGAATTAACATACGTGTGAACTTTAAAAATAATTTTATGCTTTTTAAGCACATTTTTTTATGCAAATGCAAATTATTTTGAATATAACCATATCCCAAACTTATAACTGTTTCACTAAAGGGTTGATACTTGATTGTGATGTTACTGATGCTTTAGTTAAATTCTTTCAACAAAGTAATGCGAAAACAAAAAGAAAAAGACAAGAGAGATATGTTGTCTCTTGAGGAAGCAATTGTTGGGTCAATTCTTTTGTTCACTTTATCATGGGTTTCGGAATTGCAGTACTCCACAAGAGTTAAAAGATGATATTGGACATTCACATATATATGGATATTTTTGGTGCAAAAATTAAATTGAATTATTCTATATTGATAGTTTGATTTAATTTTTAAAAATTAAATTTAAAATAAGTTTCATTTTTTTGAACTAATTTAAAATTGGTTTATGAATATAAATTATTTAAATATTTTGAACAAATTTTTAATTAAAACTGATTTTTGAATTAATTTTTTTGAACAATGTATTTTTATTTTTTTCAAATAAAATAAATGTAAAAAATTTAGGGATAAATAGTTTTGATTATTTTTTTGAAAATAAAATTTGAAATTCTTTTGATAATTTTTTTTTTGATTTTTTTAAGAAAAAAATATATTTTCAAGAAAAAATCATTTCAATTATTTTTTGATTTTTTTCTT
>JBBPBS010001171.1:5787955-5829061 GCA_037974835.1 Cicer judaicum | reverse complement strand
CCTAAATAATTTATGAATCATTTAATAATCATATCATATTTATATCGATATATGTTAAAGAAATATTTAACATATTTTTAAATTTATATGGTATTAAAAATATTCATTGACATTATTTTTAAAAAAATTATTTTATGTATAATTTTTTTTACAACTACATAGAATATATTTTACTCTTGTCAACACAAAATAAAAAGGGTAATAATATATAAAAATATTAAAACATTTATACATAATTAAAATAAATCCTAAAATTTCTTCATAAAAAACTTAATTCATTAATACATCAATAAAATTTAATAATCAATATATTAATTTATCAAAAGATACAGATATTTATAGATACAAATATTATTACACTTGTCTCTGTTTATTAACTAATAAATAAACCAAATATTTATCTATTTTATCATTAAATATCTGTTATGCTACCAATCTCTACGTCAATCGTGAATTTTATTTTAGATAACTGCGTGTATGGATTTTTTTACCATCTTTAACCAAACTTAATTAAGAACTAAATTTTAAAAATTTAGTATACAAAATTTTAAAATAAAATCATTCAATACTAATTATATGTGACTGTATTTGGTTTTGAAAACGTGATAATTGATTTAAACAATTTTGGTTGCGAAACTAACATTAATTTTATTTTACGGGGAAGTTAAATATAAATAAAATAAATAAATATATTAAACTATATCAATAACAACTAACTAAGTATTTAAAAAAATTATTAATATTAAACATACTAGCAAACATATTTTCAATATAAATAATAATATTATTTACAAAAAATTCATCATTCATTATATTTGAAATTTGGTTAGAAACTTTTTCATTCTTCACAAAATTATCTTTGAATTGCCATAGAGTCGAAAAATATCTAATCAAAACAGATAAATTTATCAAACTAGAGATAATATGCAAAATTGATAAGTGATTTTTGTTAGCGCAAATGCAAATACTCTTTGTCTAGTTAAGCCGGTTGTACTTAGATCTTGTTGTCATATTTTTTTTATTATGTTATTGCTTGGAAAAAATTGGACTTAAAATTTTATTTTAGAGGAAAAATTTAAATTAGAATTAATTTTATTATTAATTATTATTATTTTAGTTGAAAGTATTCAACTATGTACAAAGCTTCTCAATAAAACAAATAATATTTTTAGAGATATTTAATTAAAAATATATGTTTAGAGATATTTAATTAAAAATATATGTTTAGATATATGTGTGTAATCTATATGTTTTAACTCAACTAGTAAAGTATTAATATTGTTATGTTGAATATTATTTTTTAAATTTAAACTTAAACTTCACAATTATATATAAATTTTTAGTAGTAATTTTAAAAAATTTATTTATAAATAAAAAAGAAAATATGTGTTTCTATCAAAACTGCACTTTGGAGAATCATGTGAACCTACTATGTGCTTGTTTTAGATTAAAGTGGATTTATTAGAATCATTGAGATAATTTCTTATAGAAGAATCACTGTAAATTTTAAAAATTATAAATTATAGAGTTTACAAAATTATAATAACTCACTTTAATTTTAAAAAATTCACTTTAATAAAAAAATTGATTGTAGAGACATAATTAATTCTATATTTCTCAAAAGATTTGAAGTGTATGATATTTTAATCAAACATGAATAGATTGTATTTATCATTCTACCCTATTTATACAGTTTTTATCTTTAAATTTTAATAGTGAAATTATGAATATAATTATACTCGATTAAAATAGGAGAATATCCAAATAATTTCTAGAAGTAATTCTACCTGTACTAAAATTGAATTATAGTAGGAAATTGGTTGGCTTTATGATGCATTGGTCAAAGGGGTAATTGTAAAGCTGATGTCAATAGGAATATTCCCTGAATTGCAGGCTTTTCAACTGTTAGACAGAATAGAAGACGACTAGATACTCGATAAATATGCTCTTCTGTCTTCTCTATAACCCAGGGTGTCATTTCATATATTAATAATAATAAATAATATTATGTAAAAAAAAGTTATTCCATACCATCTATAAACCATATTGACAGTTTAAAAGTAAAATAAAATTTAAGTGATAAATATGATAGAGGTAGTATATTAGTGATGTATGAATAGATAATTAAATAAAAAAATAAAATGTTTAAAGTGTTTAATAAAATCTTAGATTTTACATATTATTGTTGTAATATGTATCCAGTAATATAATTTGCAATAATTTTAAATTGCGGTTGAAGTAGACGTTGCTAGCTTTATATTTGCTATATCTGAGATAATATCTCACTTATTATAAATTTGAATCTGAATTTATTACATTGTAAGAGTCTAACCTTTTCCACTCGACTTATTAACACAAAATATTATAATTTATTATTAATATTTTAATTCACTTTTCTATTTTATCTTTAATATTTAAAGTATTTTATTATCACATCTTTATCACTTTAAGATATCATTAATATTTTAAAATAAACTCTAAATTCATGATACAAATATAGTAAACTAAAAATATAATTTATTTGATCAATAGATAGTTGGTTGTTGTCTAATGCAATGTCATCTGATAACATATGACATACTGTGTTGCAGTATTGCAATGTAGTGTTCTTATGTGAATTACAATCACACTACAATTGTGGTATGATATAGTTGTTATCACTACTGCAATATTACTGTCGTACAGTTACCGATCTCATCCGTTGAATTAATACAAATGAACAATTGAAATCATTTAAAGTTAATTTATAATGGTGTAATATAAACCGTTTGATCTCATATTAACGTCCAATATCATTTAATGTGTGATAGTTGTAGAGTTTTAATTGCATGCAATTCGTTTGCTACTATCATATAGAGTGCACAATGGCTTAATTAATTAATTAACCAACCTCTCTTTCCTTACTCTAAAAATGAACATGTTAATTGAATTTAATAAACATTTTGAATCATACCCTTTTTCTCTTAAGATACTAGCTACATCTCAAAATCTCAAGCAAACTAAAAACATTACAAAACTATGAAAACTTTGCAAAAACACTCAACTGAAACTTGGTCTCTCCCTAGATGAAGAAGAATGTAAAAACTCAATACAATCTTCAACAGTTTCAGCTCGATGTGAATCAGTGAGGTCAGATATTGAACGTGACCTTACCAAAGTAGATGATGAAGAAACCTTCCTAGAAGATCTTCTTCTCATAGAAACACTTCTTATAGAACTTGCCACTTTTGTTCCTAACTTCACTAAGAATCTCAAAGGAGACAATTTTGATTCTTTGGTCACTTTGAAATTAATACCACTTCTTCCAATTTCACTCTTTTTGTTGTTCCTTAAAATTCTGCCACTGTCACCATAATAACAACTATGTTTGAGAAAAATGGTTGGTATGTCATTATTCACATCAGGACTAAAACATACCCTTTTGCTTTTAATTGACATTTTGAAAAACTATAGGTGAATTTGAATTTAGAGAAGACTATTATTTTGGTTTTGTGTGTGTATGGTTTTGTGAAGAGGGAGAGAAATAGATTCTGTGAAGGAGAGAGAGGTGTGAAGAGGCAGAGTAGGAATGTTTGTAAGGCAGGACTGTTGAATATGCATGAAAGAGTATATATAGATAAATTAATTGATAGACAAAAAGGTACCAAGTGAAGATGGAGAGAGGATATACTAGAATTAAAATTAATACAAATTATTGTCTTATTATTGTTTAGTTTACTAGTGTTTTTTAGATAAGCATCTTAAGAATAGTAGTGTGAAAGTTTTTAATATGAGCAGCTAAGTTTTCTTCATTATTCATAGATTAACAATTGTTAATTTGTGTTTAAGAAAAATTAAAATTTAGTTTGTTATCTAAAAATATTGTGTAACAATTTCTCAGATACCAAAGAAAGAAAAAAAATAAAGGGTTTGGTCAAAAGACAAAGTGGTGGATCAGTGAAGACTTGAGAAAGGGACAAAGAGTGAAACAGTTTTGTTTGTAACAAAAAAGGAAGTAAATTACTGTCTCTAGTTTTGTTGCTTTTTAGGTGGAATTTGCAGGGCAAGTCATGCTTTTTGTTACCCATTTGGTTCTGTTTCTTAAATCAGAAATAGAGGTATCAATTAGCAGTCTTGGTTTTAAATTGCAATTCACTATTTATAATTATAGACGTCATAATGCAGATTTTGAAATACAACAATATTATAACTCCAATTTACACTTTATTAATTTGTATTTTTTTTATAAAAGTTTTTAGTATAACTATGACTACACTAGTTTAAAAGGAAGTTATGTTGTGTAACAAAAGCATATAATAAAGTGAAGAAGGAATCAGTTTGAATATGGCCAGGTTGGCGTGAATATAGGTGATTCGTTAACCATATACTTTTTTCAATAGTACAACTTTTTCATAACTTATGTGGATAATCAAGGATGTTCATAGAAAAATAACCAATTATAGGATATTTTGGAATGTTTAAAAAGTTTCAATATAAGAATAGATAACAAATGCATTTAAAATCGTTGTCATAAGTTTAAGCTACGGTTTTTCCGTTTCTAGCCACAATTTTTTTTTATAGAAGTTCACATTATTAACTTGACAACATAAAATATTTTTACTTAGAAATTTCACATTGTTAAGTGGACCAAATATCTGAAGTTGTTTGTTCCTTTTCTCTTCGATTTTTCCGTATAAGTTAATAAAGAAATAGTTTCTCATATCACTCTAATTCTAGTTATTTTTTGAGATAGTTCACTAAATTTAGTGGATTTTTGTTTTAAGCAAACAAATTTTTGAGGACAATGTATTCTCACTCGTTTTAAACTTATCATTAGTTTTATTCTCTAATGTTTGTGGTCAATTTTTCAAGCTCATGGTTAACATTTTGACTAGTTGTGACTTGGTTCATTATACATGAAATGTAATACGTTAAATATTTGTGGTGCTTGTGATATGAAGAGTTAATGAACAAAATTTTCAACACTAACACATGTTATCCAAGTGATAATTTAAATATGCATCTGATTAGAGTTCAAATTACTACTAGGAGACGTGAGAATCTATATTGTTCCACTATAACTAACACTATAATTAAAAAGTGATGGAAAAAGAAGATACTAAGTAGAAATTTAAATCAGTTATATTGTATCCTAATTTTGTGATCTGATACTTACCTAATATGCTTGACATTGTGGATGAGACATGTTAGAATAAAATTTTATCCATCAACATTAAAAATTCAATTTTTAGTTGAGATTCAGCTAGTTACTAAATTGTGCTAATTTCTTTTGTTACGAGCCAAACCAAGTCCCAAATTGCTTGTTAGGGACAATACTCAGACTTCACTCAAATGAAAGTGAAAGAAAAAAAACATAAGAGAAAAATTAAATGAATATATTTATTAGCTGTTTAGTATGAGAGAAAAATAATACATATATTTATGAAATGACATAAATATTCCTAAGTAAAAATGAGATACGATAAAAAGAATAATAGTATAAATAAAAAATTCATAAAAACAAAGATAAATTATTCTTGTTGACATATTTGATTAAACGATTTCAACTATCTTACAATTAGACTCTTTAGATTCGCGTGTTGATAAATTATCCTAATTGATTCTTTCTTTTTTCATTTCTAATTAGACTGTTTGATTCGAGTTCTAAAAGAAACAAATCTCAAGGATCGATTCATGGGAAAAGATAGAACTATCAGTTGCACAAATTCAATAGTATATCAGGAATATCAAGCAAGGTAATCACAATATTATAGGCAATTTTAATGAATTAAGAGCGTTATGGGAGAAATTGGGTCAATAAAGGCCAATGTCTCAATATACATGTCCAATTACTTGCACATGTTTTGACTATGCCAAATGCAACAAAAAATCAACAATTAGTCACTTTAAAACAAACAAAGAAATTATTTTTAGAAAGTAATCGAACTCATAACCTCCCAATTTTGTGTCCCTTCTGACCTTATAGATCTACCACAAATCAAGTAATAATTGAATTATTCAATAGTGTGATCTTCAGCATGTAACATATCTTCATCAACAAATAATTCTTGTTCCATTCTAGCAAAGGTGGAGCCAAATACCCATAACATTTCTTCCACTCTCTCCATCTCTTGAAATATCTCTTTACTTGACAAAGGAGAATCAGGATTTTCTAAAACAACATCCTCCACTTTGCCCTGTATCTCACAACAAAGCATTTGGTCTGTCTTTCATTGTGTATAAAATATGTAATCACATGAAGAAATGAGTAGTGTAATGCCATTGATGAATTTGAGGACCTCTGGAAAATTGTGCATTTCTAATTATTAACATTCCCAAGTTCTTCATATGTCCGAATGCTTTTCCACACCATTTCACTTTTATGTCTTTTCGGAAGTCAGCGATTATGACTTCAATTGTATCGATTGCCTTTCAATTACAAATCATAATTCAAATACAAATTTAAGGCTAAGCATTTGTCATCCATATATTTGATTATATACACAAATTTCTAATTATAATGTCATTTTCTAGTACAAGTAATGAATTTCATCAAACATCTGTAGTTGAGAATGGAAAACTAATAGTTCTATAAACTAATATTATTAATAAGTGGTACTCAATTAGAAGATTTTAAAGATCAACTTAAGATGCTTACTTATGCAGTCTATTTTGGGTAGTTAGTTTTAGTTAATGAGTTGTAACTATTTTTATTTGTTGTTTATAAATTGTAACCAACTAGTATATAAGCCAAAGTAAACAATGTTGATTTGTAGCATAAGGTAATTTGCAATTTTGCATAAAGTGTAGAAAGCAGCATACTATAGAAAACTTTTGTAATCATTTTATCTCATATTAGTGATAATTCGAAATCGGATCAAATCTCCCAAACGTAGGAGTTTAACTCTGAAGTGGTTTAACAATTGTGTGTGTACATTTTAACATTGCAAATCTTAATTATGTTACTGTTCACTTGCTACAAAATTGAAACCAAGAAATTCTTTGGTGAAAACTGATCAATCTTCGTTTTATTGAAACAAATAATATTATTGGGAGAAAAACTAATCAATATTCATTTTAGTGACACCAAAAATATTCTTGGGTGAGTGACTGATCAATCTATCTGTTTCTTTTACTTTGATCTTAATTAAAATTAAACAACAAATACATATTCGTAAATATGTTTATAGAAATATAAGGAAGAAAACAAAGAGGGAATTCTAACGATCATACCTTGTTTTTCTTCCAAAACATGCACAATGTCATCACTTGACCATAATCGAGTGCGTTTTCCAGGCTCTGATTCTTTCCTCACAATTTCTCTACCCATGTCTTGAATCAAATCATGCATTCTCACACAGCCATTAACATCAATTTTTATGAGAGATTTATCAGTTAGCTCTTGTATGCCATCTTCCACATGAAAACCATGTAAGTATAGTATTTCTCTAACATAACTTATTTCATAAGAATTGAAGAAACAAGCTGTATCTAGAAAAATACCCTTTACATCTTCTTCCAAATCATCATAGCTAACTTTAAGAATTTCATGGATATCTTTACGAATGATTCTTTCATATTTAGCAAATGAGGATCTCCATACAGCTAAACATTTTCCAAATAAATGAATATATTTTTTTAAATTTTTAAAACAAAATTATTATTATTATTTAATTTATAAATTAATATTATTTACATCATTATTAAATTAATATTTTTTATTTTTGCATTTAAGATGATGGAGAGTACACCAATACTTAATCAAAATTTTAAAGTCTAAAACTTTATTTTAGATTGTCTAACCTTTGAATTGGCCATGATATGATCATCATTAACATTTTTTATTGGATCATGACCCACCAATACCATTACTAATACATAAACACATAAAAATATACCGAAATATCTACCATTTAAAACATCTCAATTTAATTTTCTTTCAATTATCTATGTTTCTTTTAATTTATTTATTTTTAAAAAATCAATAGATTAAAAATTTATATTATATAGATCATAAAATTTAGTATGAATATAAAATCATTTGAGCAAATGATCTAAACTTTACATATCAAATTATTTTAAATTTATATAAAATTTTACATATATAATTTTTATGATATAAATTTTCAATCATATACGATAAAATTGTAAATAAATAAAAAAAGTAAATAAAGAAAAATAGAGAAGATCATAAGAAATTGAGAGAAGCTTGGAGTGAAAGAATATAAATCCACCGTTCTAGCAAACTCATGGAAAAAATTAATACTTTTATTGACAAAGTCAGTTGAAAAATGTTAGCTCATTGTATACCTCAATACTTAAATAAATTTACAAAATAAATAAATAAATAACCATTATTTAAAAATATATATTGTCCTTTTTCATAATCGTAAAGCCAAAATGTACTCCTTAACATAATATTATCAAAGTTAATTTAGTAATCAAATTTTAGTCAGACATAATATATATTTACATACATATGTATTTAATAGTGCAACTTGTAACTTGTAAAAATTATATTATCTATGCATAAATTTATTTATTTTTTATTAAATGATACTTAAAGTATTTCATTAATAATAATATGTTGGTTACAAATAAGAACATCTACAAAGACATAGAAATTAGTGAGAGATGTGGCCGTTCTCACAAGATGATGAAATGTCTCATAAATGTCTCACAAGCACAAATATACCAATGCTGACGCGGTTCATACGGAGATAGCAAGGCTAATTACACTACATCCCATAACGAGTGAAAGGCTTCTTCATGCAAGCTAGTTCAAAAATGTTTTAATTATATTATTTTCTTAACTCATAATAGCTTCCTAATTCGATTAGTATCTCTCATACTTAGTCCCTTAACCCAACACATCACATAATACAAGCACAATATAATCGCCATAATCAATGTAAACATAATTACAGGAAGTTCTAGGAAAATGAGGTTTTAAATGTTAGAGTTTAACTAAGATTGTTTATGAAGAGAAAAATTGTTTTTGAGGTTTTTTTAATGAGTATTTTAGAGTTTCGATCAACTGTCTTATAGGATAATGATTAAATAGTTAAATAGTTTATGACATCGACGTCTCATTAGACTTGACAGAAAAAGTTTAATTTATTACGGTTCATTCAACAACAAAAATCTAAATTATATTTTAATATTTAATATTAATTAATCATAATTTAATTAATAATAATTGATTAATTAAATAATTAATCTAATAATCTCTCATTTATATGACAATAATCAATTATTAAAATAATATAATTTTAATATTGAATTTTAATTATAGTCAAAACATATAAAATAATAACTTTAAAATGACTCATACATTTAAAAAATGTATTTTAACTCCTACTACAAAATACTAGTATATTTTAATCATAATGATGAGTTACACTACTCATAATTTTACTTCCCATATAACATATTTTTTTGTTTTAAATGTAATTTTAATCTATCAATTTTATCTAAAATGACCTTAAAAGAAATACATTTATCCTATATACCGTGAATGATAGACACACTTAACCCAACACGATCCGAGTCGACACTTCAAAACAAAATTCTTCACATAAAATCTACTCATCTTTAACCCTTTAAAACATTAAGAACATGAAAAGGTATATTCCAAAAGAATTCGGCCCTAAAACAACTATTGTGTTGTTTGTTTTGTATTCATTCCAACTTCGTTTGATTCTCTCTCTCTTTCTCTAATCGAATTGATTCTATCCAGATTGTAAAACTTGTTCCTTCCTATAACATCACTCTATGAATATGAATATGAATATAAACACTTCTGCTGCATCATGTTCTTCATACCCTTCTTCTATTATCCCTCTTAAATTTCAACGTTTTTCATCATTCCGAGCAATACCCATTACTCTTTCTTGTACAAAACCACGGCTATGTTTTTCTCAAAGGTCAAAAGCTTTGAAGGGTAGAAAAAGTTTTGTGCTTGAAGCTAAAAACATGGCTATAACAGAGGTTGATTCTCATATAGAAGAAGATAAGGAAGAGGGTACTTCTTCATCTTCTTCTTTGGTTGATTCTGAAAATGACAGGAATTCAAGGCCACGTCGAATTGTTCTCTTTGTTGAACCTTCTCCATTTGCGTGAGTGACCCTTTTCTCTTGTTGTTTTTTGTTTTGGATTTGTTCTTCATTTTGCACTGTTTTATGTAATGATTTATTGAATCAGGGGTGTTTGTTTCATGTTGAAATTGAAACCCTCATTGCAATTGTTTCTTATTTGCTTTTCATTTTATATAGTGTATAAACGCCACAAAGTCAATATAACCAAACCAAGTAGGCATGATTCAATTGCTGTTTTTTTTCTCTCCAAATTTTAGTTTATGCAGCAGTTGAACTGTTTTGTTGGTTTGGTTTGAGTGTTGAATTGGAACCATTTGATGGATTCAATGTTTTAAAAACCAAAACAGTCATCTAACCGGTTAGACCTCTGAGTCATGGTTCAACTTTTTTAAATCTCTTGAACCCAGACGAAACCACAGTTGAACCACCCAAATAACCGAACTGTAAGCAGTGCTGGTTCATGGTATGGTATGCACAGAGATATTACAATTTTAAAAATTACAGGACAAGATGCTACAATGATACACATGTATATATAATCAAAAGCAGAAATGATGTTTGGAAGTGAGCACAAATAGTTGTATTGTAGACATTATGAAGTTGATATACATTTTGGCCTTTGAAGGTGGCAAAATGTGTCTGCTTTGGTCTTGAAACTTTCAGTATGCACAAAAATTAACTTCCAAGAATGTGTAAAATTCTTCACACAAGTCCATCTTTCTAGATTCCCAAATTCATCCTTTTGTTAACTCCAGTTAATGACACAGTAGTAGCATTAAGTGTATGTGTTGCCAACTTGCCAGAACAGTGGATTTGTATAACAAAAAGATGTATTTGTGAAGTTAGTTGACAGCACATTCAAGGACTAATTTGTACAGATGAACAATTCCAGGGAGGAAAACAACATAAGTTATCACTTCTATAAACTAAATTGTATTTTAACTTAAATACTATAACTTATCTGATTATTGTTGTATTCCAATCTAAATTGTTATAGAATTTCAATAAATAAATGTATTGAAGTGTAAAGTACAGCTATGGTCCTAGGACTAGGAGTATTTGAAACATCTCACATGGGTACATTATGGGTATAAATAACTAATATTTTGAAGTGTATGTGCTTCGTTGATTCTCTCTGCCTTTGCATACACCTATGCAAAGTAATTTGTAATGAAGTAGGATTGCAATTCTGGTAATTACACTGTAGGAATCAAGATATCTGCCTCAGATAGATTGAGCTGAATTTGTGTTCATCTGTTTTGGATCTCCATTCTATTTGTGCATTCACGCAGGCGCTATCAGAAAAGTTGCATCTTAGCTATTGCATTGTGCTGTGCTCAGACATTTGAATATTTTCTATTATAGCTTAGGAAACGTTACCGAGCAATTACACTACTAGGTTTTCTAGTTTCTGTATTCATTGCAATACAAATCACATCGAACTAAAAAATGTATGTATCTTCATATTTAACAGAATATTTGTTCTTGGCGATGTCTATTTTGCAGATATGTCTCCGGATACAAAAACCGGTTTCAGAATTTTATCAAATGCCTTCGTGAAATGGGAGATGAGGTAACTTTTGTACTTGTTATGTGTCAAGGTATGCACATGTTTATTTTCCTTTAATTTTTGGTGTTTTTTGACTTTTCTTACAATATCCCCAATAACTCAAGAAAATCTGGAAAACATAGCTTCTGTGTTGTGAATAATTTTGATTCAATACTTGTCAATTTTTCTTTAATGTTGCATACTAACTACATGTGTTTATTTGTTTGTTGTAGGTGATGGTTGTAACAACCCATAAAGGTGTGCCCCAAGAATTTTATGGAGCCAAATTAATAGGATCTTGGAGGTTGCTAACATTGATCTGTCTAGTTGCTTAGCTCATCTCTCTTAATCATCTTTTTGCTCTACTTGTAATTCTAAATTTATTGTTTTTGAATCATAATAAACTGTGTTTTTCTTGTCATGATGAGCTTAACTCTTGTTTTTCATTGTATTCGTTGCATATATTTGTCAAATGTCATTCCCTAACTACATCTTCTGCTAGCATATGTTGTGCATTTATTTTTAAATTTCACTAGTAAGCATTTACAGCATTCCTATTATACTCATTTTATGATTTTTAATGTTCTAATTTCAATTTAGAATGTGAGTAGTTTGACATGCTCTTTAAAAGTATGATTACTACTATGAAGACTAATGATGAAGGCAGTGTGTTTGAGTTACACAATGGCAACTTAATTATATAGAGTTACATGATAATTATACAATTCATAAGTATCTTAATTACCGTAATGACAAGATTCGGTTTTCCTATTTATGTATTTTACCAACGACTATCACTACTATATTTTACACTAATACTTCGCATTTGTACCAAAAACAAATGGGAAATTCAGCTTTCCTTGCCCTTTGTATCAGAACGTACCTCTCTCATTAGCACTTAGTCCAAGAATAATTTCGGAGGTAGCTCGGTTCAAGCCCGACATAATACATGCATCATCACCAGGCATAATGGTTGGTTTTCAATTCTTATAGCTCCTCATTTATTAAATTTTGGTGTTAATAGGGGTAATGTAGGTGTGAAGATTTATTTGTTACATTTCATGTATGATACTACCTTATTTTCAGGTTTTTGGTGCTCTTATCATTGCAAAACTTTTGTGTGTTCCAATTGTCATGTCCTATCATACCCATGTTCCAGTGTAAGTTTCATATTTTCTGAATATACTTACCATTTTAGATCGTGTGGCTCGTCTGTTAACGATTTTTCTATTATGACATCATGATATCGGATCTGGTCTACATTAAACTCTTTTTCTATAGGCAAAACGTTAGTGTTTAGTTTGTCAGGGGGATGTGAAATTTTTTAGCAGCAGCAATCAAACTCTAGACCTTCTCAACTCTCCATTAGCATCCCAACCCATATCAATGGGTTACTACACCTTCAGGGACGCTCTTTTTTCAATCATGTATTGCATATGTTTAATGTTACTACGTCTCCAGGTACATTCCAAGATATACTTTTAGTTGGCTGGTCAAACCAATGTGGTTGGTCATAAGTATGTATACTTTCTTTCTCACTTTTTGTGATTTGGACTCAATTTTGTGAGCATACCATAAATTTTGATGTTTCATGTAGAATTTCTTCACAGAGCGGCTGACCTAACTCTAGTGCCATCTGTTGCTATTGGGAGGGATCTTCAAGCAGCTCGAGTAACAGCAGGTGGACTTAAAATCCCTTTATCTAGTCTTTTTATCACTGCTTAGTTGATAACAGAATCTAAATATACACAATACTAAGCGTGCGTTTGTCAATGCAGCAAAATCTAGAGACTGACTTGTTTTGCTTCTCTTGTTTATATCTAGCTAACAAGATTCGTCTCTGGAACAAGGGCGTTGATTCTGAAAGTTTTCATCCTCGATATCGTTCGCATGAAATGCGATTAAGACTAAGGTTTGAAACTTTGGTAATTTTTTGTTTTTCAAAAGTTCTGGTAATGATTGGTTTTCATCTTATTCTTACAGCAACGGTGAACCTGAGAAACCTTTGATAGTTCATGTTGGAAGGCTAGGAGTCGAAAAGAGTTTAGATTTTCTCAAAAGGTAGTGAACTTTATCTTGCAATTTGCTTAACTTGAGGTTGTAACTAAAAATCTAGAATATAAACTAGAACCACATGGTTTGACAGGCTCATGGATAAGCTTCCTGAAGCTCGAATTGCTTTCATCGGGGATGGACCATACAGGTGACTTATTATGACACGTCTCTACTTTTAACTAATTGATTTCAATGAATGAACACTTTTTTATTCTTACCTCTTCCATTTCAAATCATGTAATGGCTAACTGTCATCATGAAAAGGATTTTCTTGTTTCATATTTAAGGTGCATTTGGATTGGCATATAAACTATTATTTGGACTTATCTATTGGATAACACTTGACGGAGTGTTTGGTTGAACTAATCGAAACAGCTTATGACATGTTCACAAGTTGTTTTAAACTAATTTCAATAAACTCTTCATGATAACATATGGAAACAATTTATATAAAAACAATTTGACTAAATTTCTCTTTGATTATTGAATTACCTTATGCATAAGAACTTATATGATGTGTTTATCTTATAAACGCTTAATTAAGTTGTTTATCCAAACACACCCTTATTCTCTTTCTTTTGAGTATTTGGGAGAGATTGCACCATTGCCTATGGCGATTTCAGTCCACCTCTCTATTTTTTATTTATATATCATTTTCCTCCTTCTCTAGATAAAGCGGTGAATATACATACTTTGGCAACTTTTAGAAGTCTTAATTTTTTAACTGCTAGGGTTGAGCTGGAGAAAATGTTTGAAGGCATGCCCGCAGTCTTCACCGGAATGTTAGGAGGGGAAGATCTCTCTCAAGCATATGCTAGTGGAGACGTATTTGTCATGCCTTCGGAGTCAGAGACACTCGGACTAGTTGTTTTGGAGGCCATGTCTTCGGGTATCCCTGTGGTGGGAGCACGCGCCGGAGGCATTCCAGATATAATCCCTGCAGATCAAGAAGGTATAACTGGCTATCTCTACAATCCAGGCGATCTTGAAGACTGCTTGAGTAAATTGAAACCACTTTTGCTCAACAAAGAGTTGAGAGAAACCATGGGAAAAGCCGCGCGTGGTGAGATGGAGAAATATGATTGGAAGGCGGCCACGCGAAAGGTTCGCAACGAACAATACAATGCTGCCATTTGGTTCTGGCGCAAGAAAAGAGCTACACTATTGAGACCTTTACAATGGATGGCCAAACGTGTTTTCCCATCACCACAAGTTAACTATAGATAATGCAAAAGAAACCTCCTAAGCTTAGGATTGTTCCTTGCTTGGTTTGGATTCATACAAGACTTGTATTCTTTGGGATGAATATGTAGTTAGTTGATTGAGTGTAATGCATTCAATTTTCTGAATATATTGTAGCTTACAATATGGTGTGATGTGTTGCACCTAATCTTGTGCCATTGTAAAGTGGATAAAGATTAAAGTTTAAAATCCTTCACATCCCTATTCTATCTATTTTGTACTTTTGATATTTTATTTTGAATTTTTAACTAATTGCTACAGATTTTTCAAAAATGAGAATCTGAGGAAAAAAAATTGTTTTAAATGAAGAGTAGTTTTGAGTAGTTTTTTTTTTAATCATTTCGATCCATGATTCTTCTTACACAGACCCAATAATTTTTGTTGAATTCTTAAAAAGTAATATCTAAATTATTGAATATTAATTTTTTAAGAATATTCCAAACCATCAGCATATTTTGTGGCAGCTCCTTGTCATCAAATATCTTACTCATTTCTTCTGCTTGACTTCTATAACTCTTTCCTCCCTCCTTTATCATCACTAATCTCAATGCCTTAGCCACTGAATCCCTAGTGAAATTCTCAGTATGATCATTTCTTTGTACCTTTAAACCTACCATTTTTTTCTTCCATATGTCTAGCAATTAGGATTTGACTTCTTTAAAGTGAGCAACTCTAAGTGAGCAACTCACTTTAGAGGATAAAGTGAATAATAGCAATCATTGATCATCAAATGCATGGTTGATACTATGTGCACATGCATGACTAATCCTATGTGATTATAATATAATTCATTGATTCACTCGCTTTATCAATTTTTCACTTTAGATGAGTCAAATTCCTAGCAACTAAACTTTGTTCATCTTGAAAAGGTAACATAATGAGTGGACATCCAACTTTAAGACTCTCAAAATTCCAACCACATATTGGATTAAAGTGCGAATGGTGAAGTCATACATGGATTATAAATGAGTTACAAGTTTGATAGATATAAGAGATTATTTATAAACCCATGGCCTTAAGTTTTTAGGTGGAGATATAGTATCAAAATCTCTTATAGTCCTGAAGCATTTGGTCCGTTGTTGCTCACTGGACACCCCAACACTGTATTGAGTCAAAAATCCACCAATTGACTCATGAGCTAAGATTCTAAATTGCGGTGCCCAATTACTCCAAATTAGTCCATTCTTATTTGACTAATTCTCAACTAAAAAGCTTTCATTTTTATCATGGTTCTTCACAATCCAAAGAAAGGGAAAACTTGATTACTCTAATCCTTTAGCTATCTCAATAAATTATTCATCACTTAATGTAACCTCACCAAATGCTACATTAACCACTTATCTTTTTTCTTGTTTCTCTAACCACTTGAGGATTTTACACCCATTTTCATATTTCTTCTTGTTGTTTATTCACTGAATTGTAGGAAAGGTAACAATAATATGAATAAAATACATCAAATTTTGTTGAATAAACCATAACGCGTTTGTCGCTTATAAAAAGAATCGGAGGAAGTATATGCTTAACACGCCAAGCTTAGATAGTATTGGTAACCAATAAGGTGCAAAATCATATATGATACATTAAAGATGGGATTTTTCTAAAAAAATTACTCAAAGGTTATTGAAAACCATCAAATGCATTATTGAGATATAGAACATGTAGGAAATTTTTTTCTAAATGTTGGTCTTCCATCGATTATAAAATTTTGATTGAATAATATTTCGATGGGTTCTAAAATATCTATCTTGTGATCAATAGATAATGGACATCACATGGTGAGTGTGTTTGAATAATGTAACATATAGTTGAATAATTCGTGATTTATAGAATCATTTCAACTCTTCGGTATGATTTGATACTTTATGACTATTGATGAAAAATTGGTAAAACCATTGTAATCTTATCTAAAATGATAGGTCCCCTCTTCATTTTCTCTTTAAATATGTCTTGGGACATGTGTAGAATATTATATATTTACCCATCAAAGTTGAAAAAGAAGGGGAGGAAGGTCATGTCCTATATAATTGTCATCCAAGATCATTCAAGAGCCTCACACCAACCACAAGAGGATAGACTTAAAGAGAATAGTATTCTCAAACTTCTTTTTAACATTGTATATGATATCCTAAATTCATGCAACTAGATCTGAACTAATTGTTCATGACATAATATGTGAATATGATATATGTTTATCATGATGTATAATATACTATAATATGTAATATTAGAGTACTTTCATTTAATTTCTTACATAATGTGTTGTGGAAAGTCTATTGTAATTTCTGCATTCTTAGGGGGATTCTCTATATGGGGAAGTGGTAGTTCTATTAAATCTATCAAAGTTGTAAATTTAGAGTAATTTAGGGAGGCATTTGATGTTTCTAGGTGTGAAAATTTTGTGACCCTTTTGAGCTTTGAGTTTGGCAAGCTCAAAGAATGGACTTACGTGAGCAAAAGCAAGCCATGGAAAAATAGCTATGTGAAACTTCATAGGTTGTTCTTCCATGGTTGAATTTCATTGGTGTTTGAGGTATGCATGGCATGTAAGTAAATTATTTTGAGACTTATCTTACTTTTGAATATTTGTGAGTAGTTTTATCTATCCCTTACCATAGAAGTAAATTTGCAAGTGGTATCTACAATTTAATGTTTTCTTTACTTACAAATGTTCTTATGTGACTAATTTTTATCGGTTGATTGATAAACTACCCGCAAATATTCAAAGATAACCTAGAGAAAACCATGATTTTATATATATGGCATATGATGAGTCAATTGGTATTAAATTGATTTGGGCAGGTGGCGTCTAGAGTGGAAAACTGCCTCATATGGTCCATGAAAGATAGAATGGCTTTGAAAACAATGGTCCGTCGTAGATAAAATTGTTGTCCATGCAGATATAGAGGTTTTGTCTCTGAAAAAATAAAATAAATATTCGTTTTAGTTTCTACAAAGTTCTGACAGTTGGCCACGCCCAATCACCTTTAAATTATTAATGATTAATAGATTATAAATTATAATATTAATTTCTTTTTTAAATAATGAAATTATTTTTAAAAAAATAGTGGTTAAGTAAATTCTTTTAATAAAATTCTATTTATAATAAGAAATTATTATTTAAATGATGTTTTTTCAAAATAATAATTAATATAATTATAAATTCTGTTTTTTTAAAAACATTCTTTTAAAATCATAAATTTAAATCAATTTTTAAAAATAATAAATAAAATTATTTTTAGAATTATTTATTTTAAAATAATTAAAAAAACTGTTTTTTAAAACAATTTTATGTTAAAAGTTTTTTTTATAAAACAATATATTTTTGAAACTAATATAAAAATATTTTCTTAAAAGTGTATATTTTAAAATAAATAAAAGCAATTTATTGGCTTGCATTAAAAAATTATGTAGTCCATTGAAATTTAAGTAAAAAGGTTGAATAGATTAGATCCAATTCATTAACTTTTATTATCTAATAGATGGATTTATAGTTAGATGAGTGATGTATAAATGGATGTAATTGTTACCTTAACCTAAAATCAGACACAAACCATAGGAAATGAATTATGAGTTCTCTTGATTATTTTCCTCAATGGAATTTGATATAAAGTGTGCCTAAATCCACGGCCGAAAAGTTAATAAATGTTTTAGTTTTGTAGTGTTTATGATTGTTCTTGCTTTTTGGCAAGGGACGTACCTGTACATTTTATTGATCAAGTAAGTTTATATTTTAGAGTGGGAAGTTTTAGGGTTAGAATGTTGTGTACATTTGTTTTGTTCCAAGTGTCCTTTTGTAGGAC
Source organism: Cicer judaicum (assembly GCA_037974835.1). Taxonomy (NCBI): domain Eukaryota; kingdom Viridiplantae; phylum Streptophyta; class Magnoliopsida; order Fabales; family Fabaceae; genus Cicer; species Cicer judaicum. The sequence continues at coordinate 5,810,339 of JBBPBS010001171.1, read as the reverse complement.
ATCCCATATGATTTTTAAAAAGAAATGTGTTAGGTTTATGAGTTAGTTGATTTGTGATTCACGGAACACTTGATCTCAGTGCGTATCATTGGTGTAAGCGACTTATGATGTTCACTCACCTCAAATTCTCATTAGTTGTGGTCGTGTTGTTATGTCCATTTGATAATCTGTTGTTGTGTGACCTTGAGATGAGATGCAATTGAGTTTTGATGGTTACTCACCTCACGTTGTTTATGTTCTAATTCGAGATTCTTCCACACTTAACTATAAGATGGATTGAGATGGCCTAAGTCCGGCGAAGAACAAAATTCGTATTTATATGTAAGGCTTTTACAGCCAAGTATGCACAATAGATTTGTTAGAACTGTAGTACTCCAATTTTGTCCGACTAATTAAAAAAAAAATTTAAAAATATAAGTAAGAATATGTTTAATAAATCTTTTGCACTTATTATTATTATGTCAATAAAAATTTATTTTATAAATCTGATTCAATTTTAAGTTCATATTTATATCGATTTTCGTTACATTACATTTAACTAAAAAAAAGAAATAATAATAATAATAATAATAATAATAATAATAATAATAATAATAATAAGTGTCCAATATTTCTTATGCTACAAACAAGTGACTTCCTCTCTTTATTTATCTTTTTTATCTTAATAAGGTTATTATTTTCACCATTTATATCCTCAATAAAGAGATAAACTACTTTTTTCCCTAATTATATGAGGTTGTTTGATTTTTTCAACAATACAATTAAAAAAACTCAAAACTCAAATTTATCTCATAGACATACAGATTATTTGAGCTTACAAATTGAGAACAAAATCGAAAAAATGTTTTTTTAAAAAAATTGCTAACAAAATAACTTTACGAGAAAAAACCAAGGATAAAGAAAAAGAAAAAGGAACGGGACTATATAAAGTTAAAACCAAAATGCGAAGGTCAATACGCATTATTTCATCTTTCCCCTTTCTCTCTTCTTCTTTGTCTACATCTTTTCTTTTCTTCCTTTCTCTCTTATTTCTTCCTTTCTTCTTCTTCTTCTTCTTCTTCTTCTTCTTCTTCTTCTTCTTCTTCTTCTTCTTCTTCTTCTTCTTTTCCCTTTGTGTTCCTGGCTCCCTCTTTTCTTTTGCCGCATCGTTCTTTATTTTCAGATTATTTGTCTTTTTTTCTTATATATTTATTTTTGAGTAAAGACCTATTTTAAATCTTGAAAATTTTTGAGAGATCCAATTTAATTCTTGAGAAAAATAAAAGCAATTTTTAGTCCATAAGAAAAATAAACGGATTCAAATTAGTCGCTGAGAAATTTTGAAAGACTCAATTTGTAAGACCCACATTTTTCTCTATTATTAGTAGTATGTGAAATATATTTTTATTTATTTTTTCAATAATTTATAATGTAATTGTTATTATTTTATTTTTTATTCAATTATTAATTTGAAAAGTATATATGAGTATGACATAATTTATTTAATTTGACTAAATATTTTTGCTAAGAATTTGAAAAAAAAAAAATAATGCTAATAATAATGACATGATTTATCTATATTTAGAAAACAAAAATAATAAAGATATTTTAAATTAGTCAACCTCTCAAATGTTAGTTAGTGAAAAAAACTATCTAAATCTCTGGGATGTTATTAGGTTAGGTTAACAAGAAGAAGAAAAAAATGTACAAGTTTGTAGTTAATAGCTACTTTATGTTAGAAAAAAAAAAGGAATATTAAATCATAAATAGTGTGCGAGAGAGGGAAGGAACATGCTCCCGACTCCGTTCAAATTTTAGTATGTTTTCTCTATGAATGACTTATTAATATAATATATTAATATTTTTACTTTCTTTCTTTGATTCATTTTGATATTTGAAACAATGATTTTTTATGCAAAATTTATGTTTATAAATTAAAATATTAATTTTTATGGTAAAGTTGTTACTGGTCAAAAAACTAATTTTTTTAGTAAATTACTTTATGATGATAGATAATTATGAAAATGGTGTTTGATATTATTATTATTATTATTATTATTATTATTATTATTAATAATAATATATTATTGTTACATAGATTGACTAGAGCTGTTTATAATATTTGTACAATATTTTCGAGTATGACTAGATAACCAACATAGTCCGTATTTTTTATACATTTTTTCTCTAATGTCCATTTCAGTTGTAGTACGGGTACTATTTGAATGATATTTTTTAATTATATGCATTTCAAGATTGTGATACACTATTTCACCTTCACGTGGGGACCAATATTCTCTATTATGTATAAATGTGATATGGATTTGAGTGTTTCCATATGATTTGAAGGATCTATCCAAGTGATAATTTCAAATAAAGTACCAAATAAGAATGAAGAACACAAAAGAAGAAAATATGAAGAAGTAATGAAATGGTAGAAATTGCCACACTCCACAACAAGGAATGATAAGATCAAGGTAGAATCGCCACAAGAGTAGGAGACTCTTGATAAGATCCAAATTTGGTTCAAAGAAGAACCCTAGAGAGCATTTCTCTAATCTCACACTAAGTGTTTCTTTTCTTTTCAAAATTAGTCCCCTATGTCTTACAATAAAAAGGCATATATAGCGTAACACAAAATAACATGGTGCCTAAGCTACCAAATATTTAGGCACACACAAGTCAACATAATTCCTAATTATAAGGTATAATTATTACATCCCAAAATTAAAATTAAGTCTTAAGATATTTCTATGACCATAAGATTAATATAATGTGAATTAATCTTTTCATATGTCTTAAGACTAAGGAAATTAACAATTTGTTTCTCTAATTGTTCTTTTAGCTTCCTAGTCTTCCCTCTAGTCAATGGTCCTACTCCTAGTTCTCGAAGCTCATTAACCTTCATGTAGGGTTGGTCCACATCAAAATGGAAATTATTCTCCCCTGAAGGTGAAAATGTGTATCACAATTCTGAAATGCAGAGAATTAAAAAGGTCATATAAATAGTACTCGTATTAGTACTGAAATGAACGTTAGACAAAAGTATCAAAAAAATATGGACTATGTCCGTTAATTGGTCATACTCGAAAGTATTGTTCAAATGTTACTGACAACTCTAGTCTATCTATGTAATTTTTATAAAATTTGTATTGTTATTTTTTATGAATAAATTTTAATAAATTATATAATTATATTTTTTTCGTAAAATTTAAAAAAAAAAAAGAATGTATTTCAAAAGACGGCTTCTATATTTTTTTATAAAAAAAATAATAATAAAAAAAACTACATAACAATAAGTCGTAATTGCAAAAGTAGATTTCTTTTAGGAAGTCTTCTTTGCAAACAGTGACTTCCTTTTTGTATACCAAAAAATATAGATTAGTATATAGTTTTAAAAAGAGAGTATATTGGTAAAAATTAAAAAAAAAAAAAGTTATTTAAAAAAAATAACCCCAAAGAGATAAGATAGAAGAAATTAATTTTTTTTATAGATAAATGTTAGTAGTTATTATTTATGTTAAGAAGTGGGAGAAAATGTTAGTAGCATGAATTGAACTTTGAACTTTCTAAGTATAATTTATTTGGTGTCACTTTTGGTCAACCATTGAGTTATTCCTTTGCGAATTTTAAAAAGAGGTGTAACATGAAGATTTTTCAGGAAGTCACTTGTTCTAGTACGACCCCGTTTCAAGGTTGTTATTGAGAATTTGAATTTCCAATGTGAAGTTTAAACTTAATGTCCTATTTTTTTATAGTTCTTTATTTATTTATTTTGTTTCTAGTTCTTTATTTTTTTTAAACATAATTAATGATAATGAATTCCATTATATTTGATGCAATATTAATTAATTTGTTATATTTTATTATATATACTAATCAATTAACCTTGAATTTTATGATTAAGATAATGATAATGAATTTTATTATATTTAATGTGATCAACATATTTTGGTATGACAAAATTCCATTTAGCAACCATCTCTAAGAAGATAAATTTATTTTGAGACGAGAGTAAGGACAAATAATTATTAGTAAAAGGGATTCTTTTGAAAAATAATCATATTTTTTTTATTCTTCTACACAAACTTGAGAGATTATGGAGTAACAAGACTAAGATTGAAAAAAATAAAACTTTTTAAATTTTTAGAGTTTTAGTTACAGGAGTAGCATAAAAAACAAGGTCCACCATTTTTAGTAAATATTATAATATTGGACCTAGATTTTTAGAAGAAAAATAATTGAATTACTTAAACTTTGATATTTATTACTATATAATTTTTCACACTACATTTTGTAATGCTAATAAAAATAATTTTTTGGTGTCTTTGAAAATTTAAGATCTATACAATCGCACATCCTAAACATATTTAGAGCCGACAATGTCCCACTTAAACACGATTAAGTGTGGAATTCTGGTGAGATTCAATTCATTAATGCTAATATGATCACATTTAAGATATAAGAAAGCCAATGGAAAGAAAATGCTTAGATTCTTAAGGAGAGAACAAAGTGTAAGTGAAGAAAGTTCAGCAGCATGAGATGCTCAATCGGTGACCTTCAATTTCATCGATTGTCATGATTCCATATCAAAATCAGATTGTCCCTTAACTCTTATATACGGCCTATATGGGAAAGGATTCCCTCCCATTGAAACCCCTCTTTGGACAATCTACACCCTTTAAATATTATTATTTTAAATATTTTAAATTTTGCACATTTTAATTTTGTAGGACTAAGATTTAATTGGACTCTCCATTTAGTGGAGAGCATTCAGTCTCTGCCATCAATAATAGTTGACTCATTTACTATTTATCCATTTTAGTATAGTGAATCTGGTGATAACTCTTTTGGATGTTTGATATTAATTATTTACTTTTTATTTTTATTTTTTTTATTTTCATCTATTTTAAATTAATCCATTTTATATACTACTCTCATGAGTGAACTATTTAAAAAAATATATTTATTCTAAAACCAATAATTCTTTCATTTTTTAATTATTGTTTTCAATTGTACTTTTAATTTATACATGCATTCTTCTTAATTTATTGTATTAGTAGTGATATTGAATATATCAATAATTAATAAAGATAATTTAATAAATATATTCTTATTTTTATTTTATAAATGAGTTTCTCAAGACGAAAATAATATCTCTTTTAAATGAAATGTATATTAATTCTTCTCTCTCTTCTTTAATTTTTAATTTTTTCTTCAACTCCACTCAAATTAATTAGAATTTAATATAACTTCACAAGATTGAGATTCTACTTCCAAATCATGAGTGAATTTATAAAATGAATATAAAATATTTATTTTTTTAACTTTTCTGATTTAATATAAACTATGCCATAATCTTAATCAATTAAAAATAAATTTATTAATTTAAGAAATCAACTCTTTAAAAAGTCTTTTCAAAATAAAAATAAAAAATAAAATAAAAAACAACAACTCTTTAAAAAGTGGAATCAAGGGAACCAAGTACTTTTATGCCACTTTGAAGAAATGCTATCTGACTCAACAATTGAGGACCAAGCATATGGTGACATGGCCTTAGTGTCCAAATCAATTGCTTCCACTTGCCTTAAAAAGAACGTTAGTGAATGATTCTTCACTTTGATCATTCATCATTCCACCCATTGAAGTTCTTTTTCACTATTAATATTCTCCACATCAGTTCCACATAACCACATGTTGGCTAACTCAATATATATATATAAGGAGAGAGAGAGAATATCAAAAGTAGCTGGTGGACTTAATTAGGACAACTCATAATACAATGAATTCTTAACATTTGTGGACTTTCACCCTAGCATCTTTATGTCCACCAAGTTGTAGAACTAATGGTCTCAAGATATTATGCTTCAAAGTAAATGCTTGAGAATCAAAACTTTGAGTTTGGATCCATGCTATCATAACCAAGCATATCGGAGATCGTATGATCTTATCAGACGGTTAAGAAATAAAATAGTTTTTTGTTCTTAAAAATTAAAAATTTGGATCTTTATTTTTAGAGCATTCAATTTTAATTAGATATCCCTGTGTGCTGACATTACAATAATGTGCAATTGTGACCGCACGAAATCCAAATTTAGTATATGCCTAACTTTTAACTCCTAAACCATTTTAAAGCGTAGTTGCATTGTGATCCTTGATATGTGAAATGTAGGTTGAATCATGTGTTAGGTATTCAATTATTAGTGGTTAGTCCCACATTGACCAAGAATGGAGGTTGTATTGGATATATAAGGAAAATGATTCATAATCCTAATGCCTTAAGGTTTTGGGTTGAGATGTGGTGTTTAAGTCTCTTATGAATCTATGTTTAGCCTATTCTAAATGTTGGGCTTCCCTGAACTCCCTAACTTGGATCAAGTGGATCAAGTCTAGTGGTGGGAACTCATAATTGAGGGGTAGATTGTTGGGTACTCAATTATGAGTGGTTAGTCCCACATGGACCAGGAATAAAGGCGTTGGGTACTCAATTATGAGTGGTTAATCCCACATGGACCAGGAATAAAGGTTGTATTGAAATGTGGTGTCTAAGTCTCTTATAATTCTTTGTGCTCCTCCGGACTCCCCAACATCAAAAGTCTTTATGTTACGACCCAAATCGCATTTGTAGACCTTTTTCAAAACCTTGGTCTTAATATTGACTTGTAAAAATTAGCAACCCAAATATATACTTTTACTACATATTATACAAATAGTACATCAACATGATTGGAGCCTTTACATAATTCCTTGAGTGAATTTGGAACTACATATTATTTAAATCACATCTCATAAAAAGTTGAGAGATAACTCAACTAGCTCAGAGCATTATGCAAATAACTCAAGTCCATGTAGGAAGATGTTCACTCAAATTTTCTAAGTACAATCAAATTTCCAAACATGTAATCAGCAAAATCATATCACACATGTCCAAACTTCACTTCTGTTTATCAAACTAGTGCCAGAAATTTCATATCATAAACAACATAAACTAATCTCTCTTCATAGATTCTAATACTAGGGACTAATCTATGAAGCAATCCATCATCACTGAAAAAGTTTTAGAATTTTAGTACCTTAAAAACTCTAAAACCCTGCATCATATGCACAGTTCATTGATGCTGCATTTGCAAGATAGTATCAAAAGGTAGTGAAAACTGGCATCCATGTTGAATGCCTCGGAGTACATTACGCCCCGGTGGTTTTGATTCGTGTGACGCAATCCCGCACAACGGTGCCACAAACATGTTTCCTTTAGTTGTTGAATTGAAAACAAATGGCATAGCCTCCTCATCTGGTAATTTCCAGTCATATTCCTGCTTAATCATGCTAGACAATTTATGATTCTTCTGCGGATTTGGAGGAGAAGGCATGCTACCGTCCAATGAAGGAGATTTTGTTTCAGGGAGATTGACGACTGTGATATCATGGATACTTGATCTCCGCTTATCCTTCCCTCCAGTTACTTGTCTGATGAAGTACTTCTGAGCATGACTTGCAACTTGAGTAGGTGTCCTTGTGGTCACGAAATTCCTAGAGATGTTTCTCCAATCTCCCTTACCATACTTCTTCAGACCCAGAAGAAATTGCCTGTGGTTTGGTCAACAAGCAAATATTCTATTTATAAAGTAGCCAAAGAGCAAAAAACACAGGATTTGAGTCAGATATCAAATGCAAGGAACCAACAAGAAAAGCATTTGTCAAAGCATAACCATAAAAAAATTAACTACAAACTGATTTATAATAGCTCAAACCAACAATAAAAGTTAACTCTCAAAAGGTGAAAAGCAAAAGCCTATAACAAAACATCTTAATTACAATGTTTCTTGCTACCTCGATTATTTGAATCGTCGATAAATTGAGTGAATCACCAATTTAGACCATGAAATCCCAAGAGATAGGTAATTTGAACCATGAAATCAACGAAATTTTAAAATAACCTCTGAAATTAAAAATCTTCGATCATACTAGTATTTCTAGTACAATTTCATAAACTAAATTAATCAAACCAAAAGAACTAATGTGGTGGACAATTTCAACTTCAAGATTCATTTCAAAATTTCATTAATTTCAAGGACAAAATCACCTAAAGCCTACAACTTCAATGACTAAAACACTGATTCACTACATAAATTTGAACATTGATCTAAATTGATGCACAACATACATACTAATCAAATCAACAAATTTATGTATGATATGAAATTACCTATGCTCCTCTTCGGTCCATGGCACACCTTTCTTCCTTTCCTGCTCGGTCGGCCGAGTCGAAGCACTCCTTTTCCCACCAACACTACAAAATTGCTTGAACTCGTCAAATCCTTGATTGTTAGCCCAATCCAATGTGAAAGAACTAGTGGTATAACCAGGAACAGGAATCAAACCAGCTTCAATAACACAAACATCTTCTTCAAGCTCCCTATACTGTTTAATCACATCACCAACAGTTTTTCCAGGAATCATCTCAGCAACCCTTATCCATCTATCAGGAGTATCCTTATCATAATAAGCTAAAGCATTCTCAAACAGCTTGTTCTCTTCTTGTGTCCATTTTGCACCTTTGTTTTCTTGAAACAACCAATTGGAATTTTGGATATATGAGGATGGTGAAAGAACTTCAATTTCGCTATTCATTTTTCTAGATGATAAAAATTGCATATAGCAAGAAAACATATCAAAACAACATAATATAATCTAACTCTTCATCTCTCTCTTACAAAGAGAAGTTCAAAGAGAGAGAGAGAGAGATAAGGCACAAAAGTGAAACTTCTTACTGCCAGAGAAGCATATAATCAAAAGGCATATGGGAAGAATCTGCTGCTTATTTCAGCTACCCACAAAACTTAGGAATCTAAAAAAGGACTTTTTTTCCAAAATCCAAGGAAAAATTCCATTTTTCAAACAAATGGTGTGCAAAGTTGAAACTTTCATAAAACTAATCAGATCTAAAAGAGTGAAAAGAGGAAAGGTTAAAAAGAAAGAGAAAAAAAAACCCACATCAAAATTTAGAAGACTGACACCAACCCATGAACCAAAAGGGTTTTAGAGTAACCGGGTCAGTTCCCAAATGCAAAAAAGATACATATTTTACATAAGTATGATTGTGGAAGCTTAATAGAACAAAAAGAATGAAGAGGGGAATTGAGAAAGGGAAAAAGGCATCAACTTTGAGGTGAAAATAGCAGTTTAGGGGAGTGGAAGTAGTGAATAAAATGTGTTAGTTCTTTGTAGTGATTGAAAGACAGCGATCTGTGGAACAGAAAAGAAGAGTGAGAAAGAGAGGTCAAAGGGGTGAGTTGTGATTGGTTTAGGCAATGTTTCTAGTGGCTTAGGAATTATTTGGTCTTTTTAAATTATTATTAGTTAATTTTGGGAGCCACTTTAGTTCACTTTTGTTTGAGGCAAGAAAACAGAACAATGGGTAATTAACATTAGTGATGAGAGAATAGATAACATGACCCTCCACTATGAAAACAATTAGTTTGAATCTGGAGTTGCCTACTCCCTTTGTCTCATATGATAAACAATAATGGGCTAGAAGAATCAGCAGATAAATAAAAATAGATCATGGATGCATGTGACCAGGGGAGTATTTGAGATCATTGAATTTTGTCAATAATAAATTAAATTTTAATCGTTTGATCTAGTGATAAAAAGACAAATATTAAATCTGATAGGTTGTATATTTGATCTCATTAGTGTCGTTGAAAGGAGTCATAAGGTTTTTCCTACAAATAACAAACCTAAAAAACTGTAATTAAAGTGGCTTACAAAAGTATAACAATGGATTAACGTAGTTTAGGGTGTAGCATCTAGGGAATTATGTATCAAGTATAATGAGTTTTAAAGGATGAGATGACTAAATTTTGATGATATAATTGTACATGAATAATTATGAAGTTACTTAAGTGACATATGATCATTTTAAAAGGTTATGACATTTATGTATGATTGTATGATCAATATTTAGTTATTTCACTATCTCATTTTAAAAATCATCTCACTTGATATATTCTCGTAACATCAAAATTCTAAAGGTTGTAGTTTTATTTACCGGCAGCAGTTTGAATGGTAACCACTTTATGTTACTATTAGTGATAAGAATTTGAATTCATCAAGGAAATGAAAAAAAAAAATCCACTTTATGTTACTATTAGTGATAAGAATTTGAATTCATCAGGGAAATGAAAAAAAAAAATCATTTTAGCTTTTGCAGATAGAAATATGTATATGATTGGAATGGATTATTCATCTTGTGAATCTCTATTAATTATCCTACATACTTCACACATATTACATTATTACCATCAACAATGAGTGTGCAACACATACTACATTATAGTATGATGGATAGCACTTCAAATTTTAAAATGCATTATTTATTTAATCAAATAATATTTTAAAAGATTAATTTGATATTAAAAGTATTTTAGAATATTCAAAATGAATCGTGGGAATAATTTTAAAAGTATATGATAAATTTATAATTTATTGTAGTTTAGAAAATTTAAAATTCAGGTCGTTTTATAGTATTAGAATAATGTCTTCAGTATCGTACAACATCATTCTCATAGTCTGAACATTAATTCATATTACAATGGGAAAGGTTATTCTTATGCTATGAACACATGTTTCATCTCGCATTAACTTTCAATGAGCAAAAAATAAACCATTCTTTCTTATTCTCATTGTTCTTGTCTAAAAGCGTGACCTAGAAAGAAGCTATTATTAAGCATTTAAAGTGAAACTTATTTATGTGATTTCTAAAATACTAACTCATTTTGCTGAACATTTTTCATACCCGCTTCGGAACGTATTTTATACCACATTAATCCATTCTGATCTTTAATTTTGGAGTAACAAAATATCACCATAAATGAGTTCTACCACTTTTTAGAGTTCCATCCTTGAATAATAGTGAGTGTGTGTTTATGCTAATAGAAAAAAAGAAGGAAGAAAATGGTGTTTTAATGGGTTTGATCCATGTGCCTTGTGCTTGGAATAACAAGGGATTTAAAATTCTTAGTTGAAGCTACAGTAATCATGAATAATAAGAAAAGCAAAACACATGAGACATAAAAAGAGTAGTAGAACACAATAGAGAAGAGGAAGAAAATTAATACCAACGATAAATAATGTGATTAACTAATGATTGTGATTATGTGATAAAAAAAAATTATATGAATTATATTTATAAAATATGACTACTTATGATGATGATATGATGATATTTACCTATGGTTATGATAATCCTCCAAGAATAAGGAGTGACTTAGGACGACGAAGGAAAAGACATATAAGTGAAGACCAAAATCCCAAACGATTTGTGAGTGATTGCGTATTTATGAAATGAGGTTTAGGAGGATTAAGTAACTCGAAGATAACATAGAAACATAATTGAAATAGGTATTATAACTAACTGTCTCAAGACCTTGGAGATCTTTGGGATGGAAGCACCTATATGTCTTCGAGGACAGTGGCGGATCCAAGACATAAAGTCAGGTATAAATTCGTTAACATATATTATAATAATATAAATGAATTATAAAATTTTAATATATATATATGTGCACGCGTATGTGATATCAAATATTGGCGTAATAATTTTTTTTTATTTAAACTTCAAAATTTATAATTTTGAGAATTTTACCCATTTAAATAAATATTTTTTTAAAATAATAATAAAAATTTTGTAACTTACAAATATTATACTTTTTGATAAATTGAAGATTTTAATATTTATCATTGAAAATTTGGATAAAAATATCATTAATGTTAAATATTTAGTCATAATCATAATCTTTAAAGACAGAAAAATGAGAAGTTGAGAAAATAGAAAATAGAAAACAAAAAGTAAGAGCTAAAATGAAAAAATATATTAATATATACTATAGTCATTGTAGAATTCTCTTAACATTTTCATTAGTTCGATGGTTAAGTCTTGCATATTGATTTTCATGTTGGGAGTTTGAATTCCAGCAATGCGTATTTGCCATTATTACAAATTCAAATAATCAACACCTAAATTAGACTCTAAAAGACCCTAAGAGTTATGATGTTGAACAACCCTATAAAAGACTTAATAGTTTTAGAATTAAAGTATTTATAAAAGATTTTGTATCAATCAGTTTAAAATGTGATTTTTTAAATAGTTTGAGAACAGACTTAAATGATGTTACATATACTATAATAAATAACACAATTTAAGATGATTTCATGGCCGACATAATAAGATCTTTTTAATCAGCTTAATATGTATGCTCTATACCATTTAGCATACTATAGATGTAATTTTACCTAATGCCACAATTATGAAAACAATAAACCCATGATAATGTATATTTAATGGATGATCCCACACCATTCATATAAGGTGGCGTTTATCCTACACAAACCAATTTATTTGTATACTATACAATAAATATAATTATATAACCACATTAGCAAGTTACACATGTAAATAGGTCATTCAAGTTATTTAATTGACTCTTAACTTAAGGTTGACCTAGTATTGTAACATTTCCTTAGAATGGCTAATAAATTTTCATTAAAGACGTCTTTATTAAAGGTGTCTTAATCCTCAATCACATACACTTAACAGATTTTCATCAACTATCAACTATGGTTGTTCTTCATTCATCCTCATCTCTAAGAGGCCATTGTCTACACTCATTCATCTTCACTAACTATTTGGTATTCTTTCTATAATTTCACATATGACAAAAATGGGATTTCAATCCCCAAAAACAAAAGTATTTTTCTTCAAAAAAGTATTTCTCATAAATTGTTCCTCTTCAAAACAAATAAAATGTTTCCTCTTTACCATAGTTATTATTTTCCCCCATTCTTCATGGTAATATGATTTGTCTTATATCAACAAATACATGACATTGTCTTATATCAACTATGATGTTCAAATTGGGTTTTTAAGAAGAACACAAAGGATTTAAATTTTTGGTTTCTTGTTTTGACTTTTTCGGATAGAGTGACACTCCTATGAAACAACAACAACGATAAAATTCCATTTTTTTAGTTTCCTTTTTTTTTTTAGATTGACATCTTAATTTTCCTTCAAGGTTTAGTTTTTTTCACAAACTCGTCAAAACAAATAAAGAAAATCCAACAAAACTAACAATACAAACATAAACACCGTGATTCTATTTGTCAGGTTAGGCCGAACATGTTATGAAGTATAAAGTAAAATTATTAGGGTCTTTGAAAAGTTAATAATAAATTATTAATATTTTATTTAATAATTATAAAAAAATTAGTTAAATAAAACATTTCAATGTAACATAAGAACTCATCTAGAATTTTTCATCTTTTAGTTAAATAAGAAAATAGCGTCGATGTACTTTATATCACTCCAAAAACTTATGTTAATAATTTGTTTACTATTTGTACATAATTTCTCAATTTATATTTCTTCATCTCTACTACATTATTAGTCAATTTACTTGTATGTAGTATTATAAAATAATTTGCAAAAAAAACAAATTTTTTTATGCAAATAGCGTGTTTCTCTATTGGCAACTTTTGAATTTAAAGTTAAGAAGAAAAGTGTTTTGAAGATTCATCCTTGGTAAAATCTCTATCAATAAGTTTAAATGTACCTTTTTTCTAACAATAAATCTCTCAAACTTATATGAACGAACAATTATCGATATTTTCATTTTTAGTTATTTATCCATAAATCTTTTGCGATTCAATAAAATTTTAAGTTCAACTTGATTTATATGTTTGAGTTGACATTTATATCTTAGATTATTTATTAAATTAATATAATTAATATCGTATAATATTTCTCTATTTTGAGTCAATTGACTTAATATTTAATGAGATAATATAAATTTATACAAGATTTTATTTGTGTTAGTTCTCATAATAAGAGCAACCTTTTTATTAAGTAAAAAAAAAAATGATTTTTAAGGAGACCTAAAGCGGTTGCTTTAGTGACCTTAACCGACTCTATTCTTTGCAAATACCTACAATATAACAACAAACCCACGATACAAGTACTCCTTCTTCCATCTCAACCATTGAATTAATTAATATTAGGCGAAATATCTCTCGCAAACTCTTAACTTAATTTTAAGTAACAATTCAGTCTTTTATTTATTTTTCTTGATTTAATTTTTAATTAGTTTTAAGTAATTTTTTGATCTTTTTGTTTTAAAATGTCAATAATGTTATCATTTTTTGCAAAAGTCTAAATAATTTATCATCATCATCTTCAAACAAAACTCAAAAAATTAGTAATTATTTTTAACAAAATTCATATTTTTATCAAATTCATAACTTAAATATTCAAATAAACTCATATTTTTATCCTTAACAACATCAAATTTATCAAATAAATAACTCACATTTTAAGATTTAGGTTAGAGATTTGATTTAGAGAATGAGAGAAAGAAGAATAAAATATTGTCTTAGTGATTTGATATTAAATCTTAAAGTATGGGTTCTTTATTTGATAAATTTGATGTTGATGGAAATGAAAAAATGAATTTATTTAAATATTTGAGTTATGAATTTGATAAATATATAAATTTTCTTTAAATTAATAATAAATTTTATGTATTTTACCTGTAAATGATGATGAACTGTCTGAGTTTCTGTAATACAAAATAATATCGTTAACATTTAAGACATAAAAGATCAAATCAAAAGAAAAAATTAAATTAAAATAATACATAAAATATTCTATTATAATATTTTATCAATGATGAAAAATACATTTATGTATGATACACAAATTAGTTGCCTTCTGAATGCTAAATGCCACCTTCAAATAGATCTATCTACCTACCCATCTAATAAACCACCTAAAAGCACGAGTCTTTAATTTGTTAAGGAAAATACATGAATAAAGAACAAAATGCCCCCAAGAAAGCAGGCAAACACGTAAGCCACCTTATGGGTGCGATTCCTTTTGCTTTTATTTTGTTGTTTGCTATTTTTGGACTATGCTTCGTATTGGTGGCCAGTTTGATTTTCCCTTTGTCTTTTTGCTTCAACCCCGCCCCCTCCAACACTAGCTACCCAAACACACTTCTAAATGCTTAATAATTTAATAATACTTAATTAACATATTGTTTTGATAGTAAAAATGTAAATTTGTTGTGTTTCTTTTTATTTGACAAAATGAAAAGTACTTCTTGTCTATACGTATAATTGAAATACTAAAATTAACATTGTGATCCTTTACTGTTTCCAAAAGGAAAAAACTTTGTAATCCTTTTAGTTGACTATTTTTTGTATTGATTTTTTAAATTATTTTTTTCTCAAATTAATAATTCAAATCTCTAAATATCAAGGTTGTAGTTCTTTTTAAAATTTTTATTTAACTCTGTTAAAAATAATTTATGTAATTGTTAAAATTGTGACACATTCCCAGAGTTTATTTATATAATTTTTAAAATTATGACACATCCAAAAAGTTGATCAAGTAACAAATTTAAATAAGTAAATTATATTTTTAAATTAATTTTTATTAAAAAGTAAAAGATTTAATTTAATTTGTAAATCCTTAAATTATTTTAGAATTTTTAAATAAGTTCTTAAACTAAAAAACGTTGTAACCAAGTCTTTAAATTAATATTTTTTTTAAATTGAATTTTTAAGTTAAATAGAAGTTAGTCAACGGTCAATTAATATTGATGTGATATATTATAATATATTAATAAGTCCTCAAATTAATCTTAATTTGTAAATAAGTCTATGTAGCAAACATAAAACTACTTGAAGAATGTCAGATGTGGGTATATATCTTTCCACCCTCTCCTCTCCATAGTGGATTCAAATTGTTTAACAATAGTCACCATTAGGGTTGGACAAGCTAAGAAGAATGGCCCGAATTCAACCGACCCACAAACAGAAAAAAGGAAACAAGTCAGCAAATGGAAAGACTGAGTATCTATAGGTGGACGCAGGCTTGTTCGAGTTTGTAAATAACAACAATCGGTACCCAAACTCAATCGAGGGTTTAATATATATGGTTTAGGTTGACTAAATCAGAAGTCCATTAACTAAGTTAAGTTCAATCTACACTTAAGAAAACCTACATATAATAGCAAAATTTTCCTCAAATGAAAACCCTAGTTCTTCTCCTTTACGCCACCGATCCTCTATGTCACTCTCGTAAGTTCACTTATGTCATTCTCAATCTCTCACCTATCTGATTCTCATAGCTCTACAACTTTGTCATTGTCATCTCTCTCAAACTCTCAGCTTCCCTTGAAACTCAATCTTCCCTTTTCTCTATCAACATTTTCTCTGTTTTAGGGTTTTAGTTTTCTATTTGTGTTTTTGCTTTTTATTATGAAACTGGACAACCTTGAAGGATTGGAGACTAGTAGAGGAAAACAATATTAAAAGAATTGTTCTATAACTTTGGATTTTCTACTTATACTCTGTTTTGATTTTAATTTTAGATTAAGTTTGTGATTAAATCTTTTTCTCTTATGGCTTTTTCTATTACAATATTAAGGTTTTTTTTTAATCTTTATTTGGATTTTGATATTTGAAGTTGTTCAAATTTCTAACTTGTTTGTTTTAATCAAATTAACGAATTCAAAACATGGTTTAACGGAGGAAGACATTATCTTAAAAGGTTAGTTTATTTATCTTGTTCTTCTTGATACCTTTTTGTTGTTAAGGATTGTTTTTCTTATGTATTAAGATTTTGATTTTTGAACTTGTTCATAATTTTGACATATTTATTTTTTTTATAGTTTTTTAACAATATGAGCCTTACAAATTGACATATTGGAGACTTGCTTTTACGGAAGAAGATATCTTAATAGGTTATTGTTTTTTTTTTTGTTTGTGGTGCTTTCATTATTCTTAATTTTTTTAAAATTTTAAGTTTGAATTCTACACTGTTTTAAAAAAATTATATATTAATTAATGATTAAGGTTTTTTAATAGAACTAGCTTAGATGTCAGGGATCGATCTTTTTATTTTTACCGAATTTTTATTTATTTATTTAGGATTCAATCTTTTTAATTTTTATTTCTACCATACCTTAGGTTCAGGTTGTTAGGACATCATTTATCGTTGGTTTATTAAAATTTTATTTGTTCTAGTTTTTAGTTTTTTTTTTCTTCTTCATTTGTATCTAGTTTTTAAAAAATTTAAGATTAAGGCTTCTATTTTTGGGCTTTAAGATTTTTCAATCTTATTTGTTTTTAACTTATTGTACCTTTCTTTTAATTCAGTTTTTGATTTTTTGGTTAGTTCTTTTATTATTATCTTTTTGTTGTTTGATTTGGATTTTTGTCAAGTTTTTTTTTACTTGTTGTATCATGAAGAGGTTTTAACAATGAAATTTTCTTATCTAGTTTATTTGTTAGCTAGCTGTATATTTTTTAACATATTTGTGTTTTTAGATTTGTTTTTTTCTTCTCATATTTTTTGTTGTTTTGTTTTAATTCTTGTTAAAAAAATTAACTTATCTTATTCTGATAGTTTGTGTTGTTGGGTTCAAGCTTTCTTCTTTGTAGTTTGTTTTTAACTAATTGTATTTTTTATTATGTGTGTTTTTTTATAAGTTTTTTTTTATTCTTATGGTTTTTGTTATTTGGTTTTTATTATGTTTGGTTATTAAATCAAATTTTTATTATGAGGGTTAGTGTTTAATTCTGGTTTTTATCATATTTGTTGTTTGACATTTTTAGCTTCTTTCTTTTTTTGGTTAAGTTATTTAAGTGGTTTTTAAATTTTCTCTTTTTTGTTTTTGGAGAATTAGTGAGGGTTCTAGTTTTAGAAAATGGATCAAGGAGAGGGTAACAGGAAAGGAGGAGAACAAGAAGTAATGGAGCAACATCATTGTAAATTTATTACGCTTAATTATGTATGTTGATGCTTAATATGTATGCTTGTAAGTGTTATATGTTAAATTTTTAACTGATTTATGTTTAATATATATGCTTGCAACTACTTTTTGTTTAATCAATATATTTTCTTTATGCTTAATTTGTATATATGCTTCAAGTTTAACTAATATCCATGATTGCAATTATTTTATGCTTAATTAGTATGTATCATTTATGTTTAATTTGTATGTATGCATTCTTCATGCTTAATATCTATGTTTGCAACTATTTTGTGTTTAATTAGTATGTATTTGTTCTGCTTAATTTGTATGTGTACTTCGTGCTTAATTAGTATATATACTTGCAATTGTTTTTGCTTAATTAGTATGTATCCTTCATGTGTATACTTGCATATATTTGTTTAATTAGTATTTATCTTTATATTTTAATATTATGGATTCTCATGCTTAATTAGTAATTATGTTTGATGTTTAGTTTTTATTTAATAGATCAAACACTATATATTACTAATTATTAACTAAATATTTTAACTATATCAAAAAATTTAAACACTTTAACTATCAAAAAATTTATTAGTAATTAAACACTTAAGTTTTTATAATCTTTCAATAGTGGAGAATTCTCAATCTATTGAACTTTCTCAACCAACACAACCAGCAGATGGTGCTACATATGGACAATTCCTCCTCTTTCTATGGATAGTAAAAAAAGAAAATCTAATACTAGGGATCCTCAAAGAAGCTCTAAGGTCTCATTGGACTTTAACATTCTACCTGATGAGCCTTTCACTATTGCTACTTGTAAATATTATCACCAAAGATACCTTTGTTATTGTAAAACACATGAAACCTCCACCATGAAAGCTCACTCTAAGAAATGCAAAAGTAAGTAAGTCCACATTCTTAATGAGCTCACTCAAACAAACCTTTCATTTGGTGAGGATCGTAGTTTGGTTCCATCAAGCCAAAGCTTTGAGGCTCAAGCATAAAGGAATGCCATTATTCTTTTTGTTATCCTTCATGAACATTCCTATAGAGTAGTTGAAAGTTGGGGTTTAAGCAATTATGTAGATAATTTCAACCGAAAATGAACATCCATTCAAGGAGGAATGTTGATAAGGATTGTTTTCAGTTATATTTTGCTGAAAAATTGAAGTTTAAGGCCTATTTCCAATCTGATTGTAGTAGGATAGCTCTTACTACAAATTGTTGGACGTCCGTTCAAAATGACAATTATATGACCCTAACTACTTGTTTCATTGATAAAAAATAGAATTACTAGAAACACATAGTGTCAAATCACAAAAAGGGGACACTATCGGTAACAAAATTGAAGAGGTGTTAATTGAATGTGGTCTTTAAAATGTGTTTATAATTATTGTTGACAACGTATCATCCAATGATATTGTTACATCTTGCTTGAATAAGAGACTTAAGAACAAGAATGGACTAATGGAGGAAGGGGATTATTTTCATAGAGGTGTTGTGTCCATATCTTGAATCAGGTAGTCCAAGATGGGTTAACAAAACAAAATTTATCTATTTGTAGCATTTGTAATGTCGTTAGGTTTTTAGTGTCTTCTTCACAAAAAGCTTTGAAGTTCAAAGAATGTATTGAAATTTGTAATATAACATGTATATAACTTCTTAGTCTTGATGTTTCCATGAGGTGGGATTCAACTTACATTATATTGGAAGCTACTGAAAAGTATCAATCAACTTTTTGATAAATTATAGGGTTAGAATTTTAGGTATTTGGGTTGATTTGGAGTTGTCAGACCTCCAATTTCTTATAATTTGGCATATAGTCAATGTGAGCTTGACAAAACATCAATGAATTTGAATATTGTTGTGGTTGTAATGAGTTCATATATGAAGGGAAAATATGAAAAATATTGGGATGACATTGAAAACATCAATCATCTTCTCTATTTTGGAGTGATATGTGACCCTCATTATAAATTGGGATATATTGAGTGGACCTTTAATGAAATGTTTGGTGAGGATGTTGATAAGATGAAGGTTGAACATGTTAAGGATACTTTAATAAAGTTGTACAGTTGGCATAAATCTGTCCATTATCGTTGTGTTGTGTTTGTAAGTGTTGTTGTCCAATCTAAAATCATTTTCCCCGTTGAACAATTTTCCCTTTCTAAAAATCCATCATTTTTTGTACGGGCATATGCCTTTAGACAACAATTAAAATTGGTTGAAACCATTTTTTTTATACTTTAAAGATCTTAGTTTGATTAAAGATTTTGAAATATTTGAGAATATTATGACATGTGTAATATATTCATGTACTTATTTAATTAGACTATTTGTTGTTGTTGTAAATTAATATTTATTTTAATTGTTTATTCATCGTAGAACTTCAACAAGGCTCAACAACAACTTTAAAGGTGATGTTTTGGATGAAAGTTGTTCTTGTTTGGCATTATATTAAACATGATTTGTTGATGTTTATTTGGTTGGTTGCTGACAGCAATTTATGTGTGTGTGTTTCATGCTTGATAATTGATAAGTTGACAGTTATTGAATTATATTTACTCAAATTTCTGAATTATTAATTATTAACTGTTGTGTTTGATTTGTTACCAGTTTTTATATGAACATCACTATTGGGAACCACAAAAAATTAACTCATGTTTCCACTAGTGAATGGGTAAGATACTACTGTCTTCATTTTTTTTTTGTATCGTTAAATTTTGGCAGTTAAGTTTGAAATTGAAACTTGTATTATTGTTAACTTAGTCATTAATATTATTGTGCAGTCCTACTTACTAATTTATATTAGAATATGAACTAGTTATATTGTATTTAAATTGATAGAATGAGAACTTAATTGGTTATGTTGTACTTAATTAATAGAATAAATACTTAATTGGTTATGAATTGGTTATGTTGTACTCAAACTGTCATTTTTTCCAATAAATTAGTGACAAGAAACTTGATTGTGGTTCATTTTCGACTTCGAATTGGTTATTCTCACATTTGGAGAGTCGAATTTCAAGGTTATAACTTTAACCTTTATATATTTATGTTGAAATATTTTACGTTATTTTCATTAGGTTATATTATTGATGTTTTTATGAACTTAATTCATTTTTATTATATGTACAGCTGCTGCAACATCAATCATTTGCAAACTACTCATCAAGTTTCAAAATCTTGCTTTATGATTTTTATTAATAGATTTGCATTGAAATATATAAATATAAAACTACTCATTTGCAAACTAGGATTGAATTGGGTGTTGTATGCTTTTTGTGTTTATAACTTATTATAGATTATTGTACATATAAGGTTTATGACTCCTTTAGTATGATATTGACAAACTTTTGATTTAGATTAAATGCTCAATAGCATGAATTGGTTATCTCTTAAGTTTAGGCTTTGTTGTCAACGATGAAGATTCTTGAAATTTTGGGCTCAATTGATGATTATATTAATATGTCCATTGATCCTTCATGGAATTATAAAGCCAGTTTTCGTTTTGAAGTAGTCTTGACGTAAGCTAGTGTTTTAGAATTGGTGAAAAAATCTCACAAATAAAATTTGTTATTTGAGCTTAAAAGTCATCACAACTTATACTAAATGCAACCCGAATAAGTCAACTCAAAAAATTGTTCAAACTGTAACTTGAAAACCAACAAATCCATTTTAAATAATGATCGAAATTGAACATATAATCACCAACCACATTTTAGACTAGTTTGGATTTGAACCCACTCGAATCCGACCATTGTCTAACCCTAATCACCATAGAAAAATGTATGCGATCTCTTACATGTTTATTAGACAAAACTAAAGATCGTGCACATCATTTTTCTTCCATATTTTTAATTTATTCAAGTTATCAATTAATTAGGACTTTGTAAGGATTGCTTTCACGCGAACTCTAAAGTTTGTATGTCTCCTTTATATATGATTGTTCTCATGTCCATTATTCCATAAAACTTCCTTATTTTAAGCTCCTTAATCAATTCATTATATTTTCTTCTTTTCATCGTGATAAAAAGGAAGAAAAAAAACTTTTGTTCAAGGCTAGAATAACACATATGACATCCCTTTCAGAATACATTTCTTTCATAATACATTATAACGTTACAGAAATTTTAGCAAAATAGAAATTAAATGGTTTAGAATGCAGTTAATGAAGGTCATTGTATATTATTATCTATTGTCGGCAATTTGCCAATGACCCTAAGACACTATTTGATAAAATTAGTTTAGTGGATAATTTATAGTTTATAGTTAATAGTTGTTAAATTAATTGAAGTATTTCGTAAAATTGATAGTTTAATTAGTTTAAAATATAAAATGATATAAAAAGACATTTTTTAATTAAAAATTTATAAATTAATGCTTAAAATATTTTTAAAGTAGTAATTTAAAATTTATCAACCAAATATTATTTTTATTTATTTATCTTAAATTATTTACTTTAAATTATTATTTATTTAAATTGTAATAAATAAATTGTAAAAAATAAAAAAGATTTTTGTTACAATTAAAAATAAAATAAGAAATGATAAAATTTAAATTCATAAACTACTTAATTTAACTCA